>JAODXP020000240.1:31020-97148 GCA_027497455.2 Sardinella longiceps | reverse complement strand
CGGGGTAGGAACCAAAGCAAAGACCTAATTGCACGGGGACGGGTTTTGGGGTGGAACATTACTACGCCAACATGGCGGCCCCCTTAATCAGGCTTTGTTTACCTGAATTGGCTACAGGTGTGTAGCGGGAAACTTTGGGGTTTGGCTATTGGCACTTGGGGTGTACGCTGGGCTTTTTAGTGAAAGCTCTCAGTCGAGTTAGCAGGAGCGTTGGGGAAAAGACGTGCCCAGCAGCAAACGGCTGGAAGCTGTGGTGACACCCGAACTACGACCCGCAACAACTGACCGCGAATCCGGCCACCGACTCTACTCGCCGCCTGTGTCAAGCCTTCTGGGCAAGCCTGCACTGGGTGTAAACGCCATCAGACGTCGGAGGGGTGGAATCGTCCACCCCTCATTGAGTTAAGTACTCATTTTACTGCCTCCTGACTTCTGCCGCTTTGCGGTGAACGCTGCTAGCGCTTCTGTGCTCTCTCTCCCTCTGCATAGCCCGTTGCCCGATACGTCGGCCCCCGCTACTGTTGTCAGTGACTCTACGCTTCAATTGCTGCTGCCTCCTGCTCCGTGTTTCCACTGGTGCTGTCCGCTACACCGCGCTGCCCTGCCATCGCGCCGGATTCGACCCGCATCGGCTGTCCGCGGCACCCGGCTTTTATCCGCCTTCACCAGTTACGGTGTGCGGCTACGAGCTACGCTTGCCTCCGGTTCTCTGAGCTGCCTGGTATTCAAGCGTCATTGGATGTCAGAGGGGCGGAATCGTCCGCCCCTCGCAAAGCTAAGTGCCTAATTACTGCTCCACCGTATTCGTTCCTGTGCCCTGAACTATACTAGCGCCCCTGTGTTCTCGCACACGGCTGGCCACTCCCCCGTTTACCAACGCTCCCCGGCCTCTGCTGACTACAGTGGGATCGTTGCCCTCCCGGCTAGCACTAGCCTACTGCGGCGCACATAGGCTTATTAACTCACGAGCTCCCGAGTTTCGCTACCGCCCCCTCTTATGGTTCACCCGTTCTTGTAACAGCCTAGTGGTGTGGTGTGGGATTGCAGTGTTCTTTTGGATTTGCTGCCAATTGGATTGTGTGCTACCTGTTACTCAATTTGCTGTGCTATCACTGTGTAGTGGACTGTGTGCTCCTCGTTACTCAAGTGCTGTGCTTTCCAGTGTGTATTGGACTGTGTGCTCTCTGTTACTCAAAGTGCTATACTGGGCTGTTTTCTGTGCAGTCAATTGTGCTTCCTGTTACTCAATGGGCTTTGGCCTATAGAGGGGGCTAATCTACATAACTAATAAGCCTCTGTTTTGCCACTAACCAGCTGCTGCGGTGCTGTAAGCCGTCGGGGGCGGAGTCTGGTCTCGTGCTGCCTCCAGACGAACTGACCACCGGGGGCGCCATTCGGACGGATGTGAGGGGCCAGCCAAGGGTGCTCTGGACTTTTGGGACATTGGGAGCGTGGCTTCTGGGACACTTTGGACTCTCTTTTTAGTATTTAACTTTTTTTAAATTAAATAAAATTTTGTATATTTTTCTTATATCTGCCTCCTTGTATCATTGAAGAGTACAGTTTCTCCCCACTGTCAGAAATTGGTTAAAGAGGTGCTAGCGCCCTCTACCTGTGACATTTGGCTGTAGTCGGGCAGGATTCTGCAGTGGGTTGAGATACAGTGCTCTTCAATATGGAGGACGCAGCACCAGCTAGCCGGCCTCAGATAATGATGCCATTTTTTATGGGAGCCTCTTGGACACAGAAATATGGGGGACTAAACTCAGAAATGGCTCTTAGAGAATGGGAAGCCCAAACTAAGTATCTGATTGGGATCCAGGGACTCACAGAACAACAACAGCTCCAGTTTATCCTCGGGTCATTAGAGGGGGAAGCTAAGAGGGAGATACTGGCTATTGAGGAGACAAACCGCAATACTGCAGGGAAAATATTTGACCGTTTGAATGTACTGTATGGTGATAACACGCCCATAGCATCATTAAGAGCACAATTCTTTAATTGTAGACAAGGCCCAAAGCAGTCTATACGCCAGTTTGCTCTACAAATACTTGAGATGTTTTCCAGGTTGAAAAGGAGAGGCAGTGCAGGCCTGGGAGATGGTGATGCTCTGGCCCGAGACCAGTTCTTGATGGGATTGCGAGACGGCCATATCCGTCAAGTACTGAAGGCACAGCTACGACTTAATGCAGAGATGACCTTTGAGGCAGTAAGAAAAGAAGCCCTGGCGTTGGAAGAAGACCAGTCAGAACAGAGCGAACAACATGGCTGCATGACTGTGCGGAGCTCCGAAGCCTCAGCAGCCGCTGCCGTGACAGACTGGAAACAAGACCTACGTACAGAGATTATGAAGGACGTTAAAGAGCAAATGACTGCCATGTCCAAAGCCATCTTGGAGGAGCTAAGAGCTGGACTCTTGACCGCTCCACACCCCCTCGTGAGCGTTCTCAGTCAGAAGGGACATGGGCACGGCGTGGGCCCTCAGAGCGGCCTGGAAGGTCCAGATTCCAGTGGGACAACCAGGGTCGCCCCATCTGTAATAGGTGTGGTGAAGCAGGCCATGTCAGTCGGCAGTGCCCTCCTCGACGTGTGTCGCAAGGGGATTTTTAGTGCCTCCGGCCACTGTGGGTCAAGTGACCGGAACCCCTCCATGTGACCCCTCCCCTTCCCCCCAAGACATGCTTATTGGCCAATGCCCCCTGGTGGACATCCAGGCGAACGGGAAAGAGGTACGTTGCCTTGTAGACACAGGTTCACAAGTCACCATGTTTTCGGAGACACTATGTAAAGAGCTTTTCTCAGACCAGCCGCCCCAGGGCCCCCATGGCCCCTGGTTGACTTTACGGGGTGCTAATGGGTTAAATATTCCATATATAGGATATTTGGTATTAGATTTTCAAGTTAAAGGGGTACAAGTGCCAGCACGGGGGGTGGTGGTTGTTCAGGATAAGTGTCTGGGTTCACACAGGGCTCTGCTAGGGATGAATGTGATTGCAGCGTGTTGGGAGGAACTCTTCCAACACGAGAGGACGAAGTCTGCTGTAACCTCAATGGCCGGTGATGAGAAGGGGTGGGAACAGGTCTTTGCAGACTGCCAACGGATATATGCTACCGCCGCTCAGCAAGAAAGGTCAGATACCGCCCGAGTGGCCTGTCGATATGCTATTACCATTCCTGCAAAAAGTGAAGCTGTAGTATGGGCCAAATTACCAGCTCCAGTAAGGCGTATTAATACCTGTGTGCTGGTGGAACCCCACGAGGAGAGCCAGGGGGTCGAGGTAGCCCGAGTCCTCACTAATGTGCAGGGAGGCCGCGTTCCAGTGCGAGTTCGCAACCTTCAAACCCGCCCTGTACTCCTCCATCGCCACCACAAGTTGGCCCGGATCACGACTGTGGAGGCCGCCCAGGTGAGAGAGGGGCCCGATATCCACTTGACAGAGGTGAGTCCAGGGGTGGTTGAGGTGGCTGTTGTTCAGGTGGGGGCTACATCCAGTACGGCCGGGGAGGGAATGCCTGAATATCTACTGTGTGAGTCCCTACAGGGAGATGGTTTGGAGGCCGACCAGCAACAGCGGCTACAGCAGTTCCTGACCCGGTGGCAGCATGTGTTCTCCTCCCATGAGGAGGACTACGGATGTACCGACCTAGTGACGCACCAGATTCCAACGGGTGAGGCCACGCCAGTCCGGGAAAGGTACAGACCAGTGCCACCCACACTACATAAGGAGATCAGGACCCTTTTACAAGGTATGCTGGAAAGCGGGGTCATACGGGAGAGCAATAGTCCCTGGGCAGCGCCGGTAGTCTTAGTGCAGAAAAAGAGTGGGGCCTGGAGATTCTGCGTTGACTACCGTAAGCTAAACAGCGTGACTAGAAAGGATGCCTTCCCACTGCCCAGGATCGAGGACTCTCTAACCAGCTTGACGCAGGCAGCCTGGTACTCAACATTAGATCTGGCGAGTGGGTATTGGCAGGTGCGGGTAGATGAGAAGGACCAGGAAAAAACAGCCTTTACTACTCCATTTGGGCTATTCGAATGGGACCGCATGCCATTTGGACTTTGTAACGCCCCCGCAACATTCCAGCGATTGATGCAGCGGTGTTGGGGGGGCAATTATCAGAGTCCACACTGGTGTACTTAGATGACGTGATTCTCTTTTCTGTGGATTTTACAGCTCATCTGCAACATCTGGAGGATGTTTTCCGGTCCTTGGAGCGGTATGGTCTGAAGCTACGGCCTGAAAAATGCCAACTCTTCAGGAAAGAGGTCAAATTCTTAGGCCACTGTGTGAGCAACAAAGGAGTCTCCCCCGACCCCGAGAAAGTGGCGGCTGTACGAGACTGGCAACCACCAAAAACTGTCAGGCAAGTGAGGTCTTTTTTGGGTTTTGTGGGTTATTATAGGCGTTTTATAAAGGATTTTTCTAAGATTGCCAAACCCCTCAATACGCTCCTTGTGGGCACCGGACGTCCTCAGAGGCGAGCGTCCCCTCCAATTCAGTGGAACGATGATTGTGCTACTGCTTTTCAGCGGCTCAAACAAGAACTGTTGCAAGCGCCGATTTTGGCTTATGCAGATTACACACAGCCATTTATAGTGTACACCGACGCCAGCAATAGTGGCTTGGGAGCCGTGTTAGCCCAACAGCAAGGAGGATTAGAACGCGTTATTGCATACGCCAGCAGGAGCCTTCATCCCGCAGAAAAAAATGACGCCAATTACAGTTCCTTTAAGATAGAGCTCCTAGCAATGAAATGGGCCATTAGCGAGAAATTTAAGGACTATCTTTGGGGGGCGAAAGTCATCGTGATCACTGATAATAACCCACTTGTACATCTAAAGACTGCTAAACTCGGCGCTGTAGAACAGAGGTGGGTGGCGCAGTTAGCCAATTTTGATTATGACATACGCTATAGGCCGGGCAGGGAGCACACAAATGCGGATGTTCTTTCGCGCCTGCCCACATCCGATGTTGTGCCCCCTAACGACCACACGACTGCGCCCGAGGAAGAATTGCTGGTGGGCATAGTGGAAGCACCGGGTGCTAGCGATGACGTCCTTCTTGCCGGCTGGGGCTGGAACCCGGATCACTGGCGGGCGTTACAGACAGCAGATGAGCAATTGGCCGTGACTCGAACTTACCTGGAAAGGGGGGCAATGCCTCCAGCACCTGAGAGGAAGGCTCAACCCCGCTTCGTGCAGCAACTATTGGGCCAATGGGGCCGTCTGAGTTTGAGGGAAGGGGTTGTTTGCCGGTCTGTTTATGACCCTCTGACTCATGAGCTAAATCATCAAATCGTCGTCCCTCAGAACCAGGTCCATCCATTGCTTGAGGCCTACCATGGCCAGCTGGGCCATCAGGGCCAGGACAGGACATTGTTTTTAGTTCGGAAGCGTTTTTATTGGCCACAAATGGAGGCCTCAGTGTGCCATTTCATCCAGAATTGCCCAAGGTGTACACTGCGTAAGGCGAAGCAGGACCCTAGAGCCCCCTGGTCCCTCTAGAGCCTAAGGCTCCCCTCCATATGTTAGCCACAGACTTTTTGACACTCAGCCGCCCCACGGATAGATTTCAGAACATTTTAGTCATTACTGATCTATTCACTAAGTTTGCATGGGCTGTCCCCACGGCCGACCAGACAGCCACCACTACTGCACGGGCTCTGTGGAATGCAGTTTTGCAGCCATTTGGATGTCCGGAGGTCCTTCATTCTGACCAAGGACCAAATTTCGAGTCTGCCCTCATCCGCGAACTATGCCAGTTGTACGGCTGCCGCAAGTCCCGCACTACACCGTATCACCCTCAGGGCAACGGCGGCTGCGAGAGGTTTAACCAAACTCTTTTGAATCTGTTGGGAACCCTGGAATCGGAGCAGCAGAACAGGTGGGTGGAACATCTCCCATCATTGGTCCATGCCTATAACAACTCTGTTCATGCTACCACAGGCTATGCACCCAGCTACTTGATGTTCGGCCGACACGTGCGGTTACCGCTGGACCTACTCCTGGGCATCACTCCATCAGAGGGGGTGAATAGCGTGTCCGAATGGGTGAACCAACACCACGAGCGGCTCCGGTACGCATACGACAAAGTGTCTGAGAAGCTGGGGGTGGCCGCAGAGAAGAATAGGGGTCATTATGACAAGACTGCACGGGAGGCCCCATTGCTGCCTGGAGAACGGGTGTTAGTCTGGGACAACCGGAGGCAGGGGAAGGGAAAGCTTAGCGATCGGTGGGAGCCCCAGCCCTATGTGGTCGTGCGGCACCATCAGCCTGACCTACCTGTCTATGTCGTTAGGCCGGAAGGGAAGCAAGGCCCAGAGCGTGTTTTGCACAGAAACCTACTGCGGCCATGTCCACACTACCCACACGCTAGAGAGGAGGCTGCAGAAGAGCAGGGGGGCCCCACCATGCCCCCAATGGGATGGGCGTGGGCACTAGTGGGTCCAAACCAACCACCTGGGGCGCAAGACCCTGTTCCAGAGCCCCGCCGTTCTCAGAGGCCAACACATGGGAGACCACCCGAGAGGTATGGGGATTGGGGATCTTAGCCTATAGTTCTAGGGACTAGAACTAATCCAGCGGGGGAGGGTGTCACGGGGTAGGAACCAAAGCAAAGACCTAATTGCACGGGGACGGGTTTTGGGGTGGAACATTACTACGCCAACATGGCGGCCCCCTTAATCAGGCTTTGTTTACCTGAATTAGCTACAGGTGTGTAGCGGGAAACTTTGGGGTTTGGCTATTGGCACTTGGGGTGTACGCTGGGCTTTTTAGTGAAAGCTCTCAGTCGAGTTAGCAGGAGCGTTGGGGAAAAGACGTGCCCAGCAGCAAACGGCTGGAAGCTGTGGTGACACCCGAACTACGACCCGCAACAACTGACCGCGAATCCGGCCACCGACTCTACTCGCCGCCTGTGTCAAGCCTTCTGGGCAAGCCTGCACTGGGTGTAAAAGCCATCAGACGTCGGAGGGGTGGAATCGTCCACCCCTCATTGAGTTAAGTACTCATTTTACTGCCTCCTGACTTCTGCCGCTTTGCGGTGAACGCTGCTAGCGCTTCTGTGCTCTCTCCCCTCTGCATAGCCCGTTGCCCGATACGTCGGCCCCCGCTACTGTTGTCAGTGACTCTACGCTTCAATTGCTGCTGCCTCCTGCTCCGTGTTTCCACTGGTGCTGTCCGCTACACCGCGCTGCCCTGCCATCGCGCCGGATTCGACCCGCATCGGCTGTCCGCGGCACCCGGCTTTTATCCGCCTTCACCAGTTACGGTGTGCGGCTACGAGCTACGCTTGCCTCCGGTTCTCTGAGCTGCCTGGTATTCAAGCGTCATTGGATGTCAGAGGGGCGGAATCGTCCGCCCCTCGCAAAGCTAAGTGCCTAATTACTGCTCCACCGTATTCGTTCCTGTGCCCTGAATTATACTAGCGCCCCTGTGTTCTCGCACACGGCTGGCCACGCCCCGTTTACCAACGCTCCCCGACCTCTGCTGACTACAGTGGGATCGTTGCCCTCCCGGCTAGCACTAGCCTACTGCGGCGCACATAGGCTTATTAACTCACGGGCTCCCGAGTTTCGCTACCGCCCCCTCTTATGGTTCACCCGTTCTTGTAACAGCCTAGTGGTGTGGTGTGGGATTGCAGTGTTCTTTTGGATTTGCTGCCAATTGGATTGTGTGCTACCTGTTACTCAATTTGCTGTGCTATCACTGTGTAGTGGACTGTGTGCTCCTCGTTACTCAAGTGCTGTGCTTTCCAGTGTGTATTGGACTGTGTGCTCTCTGTTACTCAAAGTGCTATACTGGGCTGTTTTCTGTGCAGTCAATTGTGCTTCTTGTTACTCAATGGGCTTTGGCCTATAGAGGGGGCTAATCTACATAACTAATAAGCCTCTGTTTTGCCACTAACCAGCTGCTGCGGTGCTGTAAGCCGTCGGGGGCGGAGTCTGGTCTCGTGCTGCCTCCAGACGAACTGACCACCGGGGGCGCCATTCGGACGGATGTGAGGGGCCAGCCAAGGGTGCTCTGGACTTTTGGGACATTGGGAGCGTGGCTTCTGGGACACTTTGGACTCTCTTTTAGTATTTAACTTTTTTTAAATTAAATAAAATTTTGTATATTTTTCTTATATCTGCCTCCTTGTATCATTGAAGAGTACAGTTTCTCCCCACTGTCAGAAATTGGTTAAAGAGGTGCTAGCGCCCTCTACCTGTGACAACTACATAAACAATGAAACTACCACAAGAAAGAGCAGACTCTCTTCTCTCACCAGAAAAAAAAAGTTCGTTTCTACCCCTTTCCATTGCTTAGAAATCAGCAGGCGAACATAAGCTACTTTCTCCAAACACACCCGTTTTTTATGAAAAAAGGGAGAAAATTAGCGTTTTGTTTGACAACGTTAGTGTCTTGATGCGCGTTTTTTCGGTCTATTAGCACGTCAAACATCGGGGAAATGTCTTCCTTTGATAAGACCACAAAAACAACAGTAACAGGGGGCTTTTGGTAATAAAATAGACATTGTTGTAACAAGGTAAATATATGCTATTTACAGGCTGTGACAGCGAAAACTCAGTGATCAACAACTGGCTCGCAAATTCTTACCTGACCCGGAACTGTGAGCTAGCTGGGCACTGAAACAAGTCACAACTGCTATTTCCGTTTGCCCAAGGTTGATCTCCTTCATCTCCCACGATCGGAACACTACTCGAACTACTATGGCAGTGACACATACTCTGATCGAGTGTGAACTGCCTAAATTTCTCCGATTTACGTCTGCACTTTGCTAGCGGCATATTTAGCCATGTCATTAGCTTTCTCTACTTCTCCCTTGTCCATACCTATGAATCTATGCTCATCTCACATCCAAAGTGACACACTGCCACCCTCAGGATCAATTTGGAACAACAATTTTCGACGGAGAATTCTGATATTTACAGACAAGGTTCCCTAGGTCTTTCTGCAGCCCTCCCCATTAAAAACGCAGTTGACGTCTAAAGACGTCATTGGCAGTGAACGGCAGTATTTCAGTTGACGTCTAAAGACGTCATTGGCAGTCAATGAGTTAATTAGATTAATCATTTCTGAGTGCATACTTTTAACTGTAAAATGCCATTTGAACAATTTCATTAAGTCCCAATAAAGACAAAAGGAAAAATTTTTATCAACCTCTCAATGTGTTTATCATTTGGTCTTGATAGAGCATCTTTTGGGTTTTTTTTTTGTTGTTTATTGTTTGTTTATTGTTTGCAATCAAGGTGTGAGTGTCATTTTAAGCAATGTAATTAAAAAGTGCAACAGGAAAGCATCACATAACCCATCTGTTATAAAATTATTGAGGTGAAATAGTAATTTAGAGGTATTGAGCTGTCCCAGACAGGGAGAAAGGAAGCAAACCAAAGGAAATCGCTGTTTATTAGTCAGCTTGTTGCTGAACTATACTTTCCAGAAGCTTGCTGATTGTATATGTGTCTTATCTGTCCATACAGCAGATGAGCAATGCTCCCGCCACCAGTCTTCAGAGAGGTCCACACTGTCACAACAGCAGATTATCCACACAGGAGAGAAGGAAGTGTTTCATTGCACTCAATGTGGCAACAACTTCACTTCAAAGCGAAATCTCCAAAAACACCAGCGTAGTCATGCTGGAGGCAGGCCATACCACTGCACTCAGTGTGGCAAGAATTTCATGCAATCCACTCACTTTAAAGAGCATCAACGTGTTCATACGGGAAAGAGGCCATACAAGTGCACTCAGTGTGGCAAGAGCTTCACTCAGAAGGGTAATCTCAAACAACACTGGCGCACTCACACAGGAGAGAAGCCGTTTCATTGCACTCAGTGTGGCAAGAGCTTCAGTCAAGTGGGGGATCTCAAAAAACACCAGCGCAGTCACACAGGAGAGAGGCCGTACCACTGCACTCAGTGTGGCAAGAGCTTCACTCAAGTGAGTATTCTCTATCAACACCAACGTATTCACACAGGAGAGAGGCCGTATCACTGCTCTCAGTGTGATAAGACTTTCTCATATAAGGGATCTCTCCAACGCCACCAGCGTACTCACACAGGACAGAGGCCCAACCACTGCACTTAGTTTGGCAAGAATTCATTCAATTGGGTCATCTAAGAAAGCACCAGAGTCCTCACGTGAACAACGCTGAGTTTTACACTTGAGCAAATTCTACAACGACACCAGTACACACACACACACACACACATCCACAGGCCATACCACTGCACCCAGGGAAAACTTCTGTGTGTTTTTATGCATTAAGTATTATTAACACCTGTTGTTGTTATTATTATTATTATTATTTTCAATATTACTGAAAATGATAATTTGCTGTTCTCAATATTTTTTAAAACAACAGTCAGTCACCTGAGCCTTATTGCAGATGTATCATGGACTTTTTTGAATTTGTATAAATTAGGCCCAGTATTTCCACCTGAAATTGTTAAAATACTTGGGCATGCTATTTTTGTGCTTTGTATTTGAGTTAAATTTGTTTAGAATTATGACATAATTGCTGATAACTGCACTTTGAACAATTTCAATAAATCCCAATATAGGCAAAAGGAAAACATTTTTGGCGTCTTTATCTTTTGGTTGTTTATATGAATCAGGGAAATATTTTTTTATCAATATAAGTTTAAGTAATAATATGATAAAATTTAGAAAAGGTATAAAAGGGGATTTAGGTAAATGTACAATTGATATTTTATAATGCCGCACTTGCTATTCAGCAGACGTGCAATGTGGGGAGAGATTCTGCGGTCTCTGGAGCCACCTAGCGGACTAAGTGAGAATTAGATGCCACCCACGGCACCAAAACTGAAAGTAATTCTGATTGAAGGAAGAGTAAAATGGGTTGTACAAATTATAGATATAAAAACCTAGGACAAAAGACTTTGTCCTTTAGAATTCAGAATCTCCTAGCTAGGAGGTGGCTTCTCTGCAGACAAGCTCTTTCCACATTGTTAAATGCAATTGCGGTGTGCTGAATGACATTGGTCCTTCTGTACATCTGTATTTTGGCATTGTGGAAATAAACAAGTTCTGTCAGCAACCAACTTCGGTCTCAACTCTGAGTCTTCTTGAGAGAACGAATTTTTAGTGAGGGAAAAAAATGATACTCTGCAGCTGTGTTTCTAGTGGACTCCGTTATACAGAGGGTTAGAAAACTTTTTCTAAAACCTGCATGCCAGCCTCACAGAGTTTTCACTCTTCAAATGGTTCACGTGTTCAGGGACGCTGGAAGTGGCCCTGGATTTTAGATTCTGTCTTGCAACACTCATCATAAGTTCGTAAGGACCGTATTTGTTGGAAAATTAGGCATACAGAAGAGACTTTTGTGTGGTTACATTGCTACCAACCAATGTAAAATGGTAACCAATGAAAACTGCTTGACAATCATACGTGATCAGCATATGCAGAATAATCTGTTGCAAATTCAAAGTTGGTGTTCTTTGTTCTCTATGAGTAGCGCATCACATCGTCGCTATCCATTAGAAAAAGTTCGTCCGTCTCGTCACCCACTGTGTGCGAGCGCAACAGCCAAACATTTATGAGTCTGTGTAACTGACCCGACAGTTCGCACATCCAGAGATATGCCTATCCTGACCAGATTTTATGTGTAGAATTGCTTTGTCTGTGCGCCTAGTCCAGTCCCATTTCCCTTCCCACTCGCACGCACTTGTTTGCAAGTGTCCTCCAAAGTGACACCCCTTGATTGTGTCGTGGGAAGTGCAGAGATCGAAAACAGGACAGCACTTCGCGTAAACGTCTTCACCTGTTTTACGCGGATGGATGGATGGATATAAGGCTCTAAACCGGGGTAAACTGGCACAAGATATTCATGTCCTGGTTACACAGACTATCCTATCTTAATTGTTTAAATAGGTCAAACTGTAGCCTATGCCCTGACGCAAGTCATTAGGCTACTCATAATAACAATTCTTTCTTTTCATCCTAAAACTATAATTGCATGTTCAGTAACCCATTTGTTGAAGTTTTGATATCCTTTTTGCAATTAACTCGTAAATTTGTAAAATCATAGGCCCGAGTGTCTTGTCTAGGCTATTAAGCGTACCTTTTACGCAGGGTATAATATTAATTTTTTTTTTTTTTTTTTTTTTTTTGCGCAGCGTCCGATGTGACATCACTCAGCACCCCCTACTGTAAATTACTTCCAGCGCCCCTGCACGTGTTCCTTCCCTGGCTGGCTTGGTCGCTTAGCCTAAATGGAATTATTTTATTAGCTTAGAAACCTAGACGCGGGCTACTCCGTACATATTATGTGATTGTCTGGCCTGTCAGGCTATTATTTTAGACGGAGGAGGAGCTCAATATGGGAGCCCATTTCCGCCACTTAAAAAAAAAATCTGGGTCAAATAGCCTACTATGAGGCCTTTAATTGTTGAATAGAGAAAAAGCTATTTTATAAAATAATGTTAGGCCTATTGCTATTTCATTCATATGGAAAAACATTGAAAATATATTTATACGTTTATATTTATATTTATATTATATAAATATATTTATATAAAATTTATAGCCAACACTACTCCATGCAATGTACCACAATTAATTTACAATTAATTTATTTATTTACATCGCATCAGCGCACTCACACAGGAGACAGACCATATCATTGCAGTCAGTGTGGCAAGAGCTTCGCTGACAATAGTACTCTCAGACAACACCGACACACTCACACTGGAGAGAGGCCGTACCACTGCACTCAGTGTGGCAAGAGCTTCACTCGGGAGAGTACTCTCAAAACACACTGGAGCACTCACACAGGAGAGAGGCCGTACCACTGCACTCAGTGTGGCAAGAGTTTCTCTCAGAAGGGGGATCTCAAAAAACATTGGCTAAGAAGACACTGTACTCGCGCATGAACAACGCTGACTTCTACACCACTGCACTCAATGCCTCTTTCTAAAGGGAAAAGTCACACTTCTGTACAGTTGTAATGCATTTACTGTATTATTAACACCTGTTATTATGTTGCTGTAGATAATATTTTATGTTTTCAATATTATTGGAAATTATAGGCAAATATCTGGGCCTGATTGCTGATGTAGTATGTCCTTTGTTTGAATATGTATTATTGAGGCCTAAAATGTCACACTGAAATTGTTTAATATTTTTGTTTAATTTAAATTTGGTTAAAATTGTGACAATTTCTGAGTGCAAACGTTTAACTGTGTAATTCCCTTTGGACAATTTCATTAAGTCCCAATAAAGACAAAAGGCGAAATTTCAGTGTTTTTGTGTCTTTATCACCATTGATAAAACATTTATTAATTAAATATTAAATATACATTTTTGCTAGCTCCTTAATATGACTGGATGTTGTTTTTCCTGTCCTGCTCGTTCCACAGATGCCAATTTATTTATTTTTTTTCATTGGAGGATATAATTAATTATTGGCACTCGAGGTGTGTGAATGTCATTTTAAGCAATATAGTGCACCAGGAAAGCATGACATACCCCACCATTAACCTAATTATTGAAGTAAAATAATTTAGAAGTTCTGAGGGGGAAAGAGAGCAATTCAAAGGATATCGCTGTTTGTTAGTCAGCTTGTTGCTGAACTATCCTTTCCAGAAGCTTGCTGATTGTATGTGTCTTATCTGTCCATACAGCAAAGGAGCAAAGCTCCAGCGGGAAGTGTCCAAAGAGGTTCAAGCTGGATCATCATCAGCACAAACATACCACTTCAAAGCGAAATCTCAGACAACACCAGCGTACTCATGCTGGAGAGAGGCCGTACCACTGCACTCAGTGTGGCAAGTGCTTCACTCAGGAGAGTACTCTCAAACAACACTGGCGCATTCACACAGGAGAGAAGCCTTACCACTGCACTCAGTGTGGCAAGTGCTTCACTCAGGGGAGTACTCTCAAACTACACTGGCGCATTCACACGGGAGACAGGCCTTACCAATGCACTCAGTGTGGCAAGAGTTTCACTCAGAAGGGGGATCTCAAAAAACATTGCCGCATTCACACAGGAGAGAGGCCGTACCACTGCACTCAGTGTGGCAAGAGCTTCACTAACGAGGGGGATCTCATAAAACATCTCCGTGTTCACACAGGAGAGAGGCCGTATCACTGCACTCAGTGTGGCAAGACTTTCACTCAAGTGAGTAATCTTCATCAACACTTGCGTATTCACACAGGAGAGAGGCCATACCACTGCACTCAGTGTGGCAAGACTTTCACTCAAGTGAGCAATCTTCATCATCACTTGCGAACTCACACAGGACAGAGGCCACACCACTGCACTCTGTGTGGCAAGACTTTCATTCAGTCGGGTCATCTAAAGAGACACCAGTGTACTCGCTCATGAACAACACTGAGTTTTACACTCGAGCGAACTCTACGACACCAACACACACACACACACACACACACACACACACACACACATACACACAGGCCATACCACTGCACCCAGAGCTTCTCTCTAAAGGGAAAAAGGCACAGTGTTGGAAGCTGTTGTTAGGCCGTTGCTAAGGCGGATATGGTGGTTGCTATGCCTTCTGTACAGTTTTAATGCCTTGAAAGTACAAGTACCATTGTTGAAAATAATAGTCAAAGATGTGTGATGTACTTTATTTGAATTTGTTTAAATTAAGCCTTAAAATGTTACAATCAAATTGTTGAATCACTTGGGCTTGATATTTTTGTATTTGTTGTTTTTTTATATTTTAAGTTAAATTTGATTTAAATTATGACATAATTCCTGAGTGCATGGTTTTAACTGCGTAATGCCCATTGAATAATTTCATTAAATCACAATAAAGACAAAAGGCAATTTATTGTGTTTTATTGTTTTTATCATCACTGAAATCTGCATTATTTAAATATTAAATATCAATTAAAAGTAGATCTATTAAAAAGTGCATGGTTTTAACTGCGTAATGCCCATTGAATAATTTCATTAAATCACAATAAAGACAAAAGGCAATTTATTGTGTTTTATTGTTTTTATCATCACTGAAATCTGCATTATTTAAATATTAAATATCAATTAAAAGTAGATCTATTAAAAAATATGTTGGTCCATATGTCCTTGATATACCATGGGGACATTTTTGATTATTTTAAAATGGGGAGGGGGAGGGATCACTGGGTTTGATGGACTTCTCACCATCCAATCATTTCTGCTGGTTCCTTAAAGGAGACATAGAATGGAAAACCACTTTTACACTGGCTTTGATGAATTAAGAGAGGTTGTGCATGGTCAAAGAGCTATCATGAACATGAGGCATGGTTCGGCCCTCTTTCATATGGAAATATTACATTTAGAAATAGCCACTAAATCATGGGCGAATTAGAACAAAGCCTACAAATGATGTCAAATAGCACATTGCAGCCATTGCAGTTCAATTAAGGTGGCCAGAGTGAGGCGTTGTTTAGGCAAAAAACCCATTTCAATACACATCTTAAATATGAGATGTTAACTAGGCTTGTAAATTATCACTTGATGATCTTTTTGACAAAATACAATTGAATATATTGTATTTTAACATCAGAAAACAAGGTACAGTACTCCATTAATCCATTCTATGTCACCTTTAAAATGATGGCATTTTTTTTCTGTCCTGTTTGTTCCACAGATGACTAACAATTTTTATTTTTGCGTTGAAGGAGTTATTTATTTTTTGGCAATTGAGGTGTAAATGTCATTTTAAACAATATTGTGTACCAAGAAAGCATGACACCCCACCATTAACCTAATTATTGAAGTAAAATAATTTAGAGGAATTTTGAGTTAAATTTGATCAGGATTATGACATAATTGCTGATAACTGCACTTTGAACAATTTCAATAAATCCCAATATAGACAAAAGGAAAACATTTTTTGGTGTCTTTATCTTTTGGTCTTGGAGCAAATAACGTCCACCAACAATGTTTTGTACGGTTTTAATGCATTAAAATATGATAGAGACCTCTGTATTTTTTTTCTTACCTGAACCAATGTCCTCACAGCTGTTGCAAAGAAACAAGTTTCTTTTGCCATTCTTTCGGTTTAGGGAGGAAAGACACCTAAAATTTAATTATTACTGTAATTAAAACGGATTACTAGCCATAACACAGATTTACAATAACAGGTGGGTTGCTGGGGAGGGTGCACTTCTGCACATTTTATCATTTTTCAGACTGACCAAAGGCATTTTCACAGTTATTATGTATGTTTAACGTCTGAGTCACCAGTTGTTGGAAAAAAATAAGTTTCTTAAGCCATGTTGGTTTAGGGAGGGAAAACTGACACAGAAGCCTGTATTTATTAAACATAAAACATAAAAAGTAATTTAAAAGTAAATTTATAAAGAAAATGTTTTTGTCCATATGTCCTGGTTATACCATGTGGACATATTTTATTAAATGTCAAAATTGAATAAGACCAGATTTTTTAGGACTGGGGTTTAATTCAAACTCTTAATTTTCCTTTTGTTTTGGTGTATCAAAATTGCTTTATCATGAGAATAGTGTTTTTCACAACTGCTACAACACATTTCTCTAAATTCATAATTTTCTTCAAACAGTGTCAATGAAGGACAGTCTAAGAGACATGTTGGAAATGAGGGATGTTTTCAATGTTCCTCTGCCATATGACAAAACATCTAAACTTTTTGACAATGCCAAAGGAATGATGCATTTTGGGGTCACAGACTATTTGAATGAGAAAGAAACTTCACTCTTGGCACATGGGTCCTAACTGTCTATGGGAGAGATATGAGCTTTGGTGGTGATCCATGGTGTTTTGCCGAAACATCCAGTTTACTTTTGCAAAAAGTACTAAAGATTGTGGAGTTGTGCAGAATCCTAAGAGTGTTATGCCAGATGATGACCTTAGAGTTTTGAGAATGTAATTTCTGTTTCAAGAAATGAGCCAAACCATTAGAGAAAAAAACTGTAAATTTAGAGGTATTGAGCTGTCCCATCCAGGGGGAAAGAAAGCAAATCAAAGGACATCACTGTTTATTAGTCAGCCTCTTGTTGAACTATCCTTTCCAGAACCTTGCTGATTGTGTGTATCTTATCTGTCCATACAGCAGAGGAGCACAACTCCAGCCTGCAGTGTCCAAAGAGGTTCAAACTGGAACAACTTCAGCACAAACATAGCGCTGAGATGGATTACTCCAGCTTGCAGTCTCCAGAGAGGTTCGAACTGGAACAACAGCAGCACATACATGTTGCTGAGATGGAATACTCTAGCCTGCAGTCTCCAGAGAGGTTCAGACTGTCACAACAACAGCACAAACAATCCACAGAGGTGAATGATTCCATCTTCCAGTGTCCCAAGAGGTTCATACTGGAACAACAGCAGCACATACATAGCGCTGAGGTGGAATACTCCAGCCTGCAGTCTCCAGAGAGGTTCGCGCTGAAACAACAGCAGCACATACATAGCGCTGAAATGGAATACTCCAGCCTGCAGTCTCCAGAGAGGTTCACGCTGGAACAACAGCAGCACATAGATACTGAAGAGGAATATTACTCTAACCGTCAGTGTCCCAAGAGTTTCACATTGAAATGTCGCGAACGTATCCACACAGGAGAGGAGGGGGGGTTCCATTGCACTCAGTGTGGCAAGGACTTCACTACAAAGAAAAGTCTCCAACAACACCAGCGTATTCATTCTGGAGAGAAGTCGTACCACTGCACTCAGTGTGACAAAAGTTTTCTTCTAAAAGGAACTCTCAAAGAACACCTGAAAATTCACACAGGACAGAGGCTGTACTACTGCACTCAGTGTGGTAAAAAATTCATGCGATCCACACACCTTAAAAGGCACCAGATTATTCACACAGGAGAGAAGCCGTACCATTGCACACAGTGTGACAAAAGTTTCAATCTACAGGGAAATCTCCAACAGCACCTGCGCACTCACACAGGAGAGTGGCAGTACCACTGCACTCAATGTGGAAAGAGCTTCACTACAGAGGGAGCTCTCACACAACATCTGTGTATTCACACAGGAGAGAGGCCGTACCACTGCACTCAGTGTGGCAAGAGCTTTACTAAAGTTGGTAGTCTCAAAAACCACCAGCTCATTCACACAGGAGAGAGGCCGTACCACTGCACTCAGTGTGGCAAGAGCTTCGCCCAAGTGGGTAATCTCAATCAACACCTGCGTTTTCACACAGGAGAGAGGCCACACCACTGTACTCTGTGTGGCAAAAATTTCATACTAGCCACTCACCTGAAAAGGCATCAGCGCATTCACACAGGAGAGAGACCATTCCACTGCACTCAGTGTGACAAGCGTTTTGCTTACAAAGAAGTTTTTAAAAGCCATCAACGCATTCACACAGGAGAGAAGCCCTACCACTGCTCTCAGTGTGGCAAGAGCTTCACTGAAGAGGGAAATTTCAAACGACACCAACGCACCCACACAGGAGAGAGGCCGTACAACTGCACTCTGTGTGACAAACGCTTCATTCTAAAGGGACATCTCAAACAACACCAGTGTACTCACACCGGAGAAAGGCTGTACCACTGCACTCAATGTGGCAAGAGCTTTACTACTGGACGAAGTCTCAAAGAACACCAGCGCACTCATACAGGAGAGAGACCGTACCACTGCACTCAGTGTGGCAAGAGCTTCACTGACAAGAGTACTCTCCAAAAACATCAACGTTGTCACACAGGAGAGAGGCCGTACCACTGCACTCAGTGTGGCAAAAGCTTCACTCAAGTGGGTAGTCTAAATAAACACCTGCGTATTCACACTGGAGAGAGGCCGTACCACTGCACTCAGTGTGGCAAGAACTTCATACAATCCAATCACTTGAAAAAGCACCAGCTCACTCACACAGGAGAGAAGCCGTACCACTGCACCCAATGTGACAAGAGCTTTATCATGGAGCAGCATCTTCAAACACACATGCGCATTCACACAGGAGAGAGGTCGTACCAATGCAATCAGTGTGGCAAGAGTTTTTCTTACATGGATGTCCTTAAAATCCACCAACGCACTCACACAGGAGAGAGGCCCTACCACTGCACTCAGTGTGGTAGGAATTTTATGCGGTCATATCATCTCAGAAGACACGAGCGTATTCATAGAAGAGAGGCCGTACCATTGCACTCAGAGTGGCAAGATTTTTATTCAGTCCAGTCATCTGAAGGGGCAGCAAGGCACTCACATGGGAGTGAGGCTGTATCACTCCACTCAGAGTGATATGAGTTTTACACTTGAACAGGCTCCTCAACGACACAAGCACACATACACAGACAGACAGAAGAGGCCATCCTACTGCACTCAGTGTGAATAGAACTTCTTAATGCATCAGGCCACCATTTGTGGAAATAAGTTAATTTTGCACCTCCCCTGGAGTTAAGAAATTGAGTTTTACCTTTTTTCTGTTCATCAAGCCGTTCTCCGAGCCTAGTTGCTTGAATCGGATTTGAACAGCTAGCATCGCACCCGCTAGCATCACGCTTAAAAGTAATAAATATTTCCGGTAATTTTCTCATTTAAATGTCTTCTCATATCTAGTTGGAAAATGTAAAAATGTAATAATACTTGCAGAAAATGAAACGTGGCAATTTCCTCGGTTTAATTATCTTGGAACTATAATCCAGTTCGGCGTAATAATCAACACACGTAGTGAATGTAACATGAACTTCTGTTGTGTTTGTTGGGACTATTTTCGGGGGCTGCTTTGATATGAGTGTGCTGCTACGCCACGCGCATTGATCATAACGCAGAAATGAGATATAGTTCCAAACCAATTCGTCCAAAGAAATCTCCACGTTTCATTTTCTGCAAGTATTATTACATTTTTCAACTAGAGATGAGAAGACATTTAAGGTGGGCCAGATCTAATAGATATTTGAGACTAAACTTAACTTATTCCAGTTATTGTTGGGCTCCTTTATAATGTTTTCCTTGATGGTCTTGAGTGTAAACTTTATATTTGTATCTTATCATCAGCTGTATTGGTTCTTAAGAATATGTGTATGTGCATGTGCTGGTCTTGAGCTTAGAATTTTATTGTAAGTTAGTGTTAGGCCACACCAATAATAAAATTAGTTGGTTCTCGGAATCGCCTCTTCAGAAAAATGCAAAATGAAATAAAAATAAAATCGAATCCAAACTCTCATGAACATAAAAACCACTGTGGCTGATGGCTGTAATACTGAAGACTGCATGTTGCATTCACATGAAGTTGAAAACCAATCAAATCACCACTTTCACTTCAGTGAGAGACATGAAGAAACATGCCAGTGGAGGAGGGGAAGAAAAAATGGAAAACTGTTTCCTTTTATTTTCAATTATATATATATATATATATATATATATATATATATATATATATATATATATATATATATACAGTACAGACCAAAAGTTTGGACACACCCCTCATTCAATGCGATTCATTTATTTCCAGGACAATTTATATTGTAGATTCTCACTAAAGGCATCAAAATTATGAATGAACACATATGAAATGATGTACTTAACAAAAAAAGTGTGAGATTATGACAAATTTTTGGACCTGAACCCGATCAAGATGGTTTGGGGTGAGCTGGACCGCAGAATGAAGGCAAAAGAGCCGACAAGTTCTTAGCATCTCTGGGAATGAATAACTCTTCAAGACAGTTGGAAAACCATTTCAGGTGACTACCCGTTGAAGCTCATCCAAAAAATAAAAGGAGGACAAAGCAGTTTTCAAAACAAAAAAAGTATACTTCGATGAAACAAGAACATAAAACTTGTTTTCAGTTATCTCACACTTTTTTTATTAAGTACATAATGCCACGTGTTCATTCATAAGTTTGTTTATTTTGTAGATTGTCACTGAAGGCAGCAGTCATGAAAACAAAGTAAATAATTTAATGGGAAAGTGTGTCCAAACTTTTGGTCTGTACTGTATATATATATATATATATATATATATATATATATATATGATTGCTATTTTATGTTGTGTGTATGGGCTGTGACTGATTGTATATTTAGGTTGGCTATTGCTGTGTAACAAATTACCCCTAGGGGACATTAAAGATAATGTAATCTTATCTAGTCTTGCTTGTGGTGTTAATCCATTTGTGTAATAACTTTTACATTGTTAGTGGTGTTCATTCATGTGTGCATCAACTTGCATATTGATTGTAGTGTTCATTGTGTGGGTTTATTGGCCTAGGCCATACCTGGGCAAACTAAGGCCCGGGGGCCAGATGCGGCCCGCGGAGCTATTTAATGCGGCCCGTGGAGCCTTCCCAAAATAAAATAATTTCTCATTTAGTCATGGTGACTTAGATTATAGGCCTTATTTATCAAATGTGTTGTATTCATGAAATGCAAATTCCACCCTTTTAAACCTGCATATTAACATGTCCTCTGAAGAAATTGGAGCTACTGGCTTGAGACTTGAGACACCCGGCCCGTCAGTCAAAATCTAAAAGCCAAAATGGCCCCTTGGCCAAAATAATTGCCCGCCCCACGGGTTTGTTGGCCTAGGCTGATTGTTTTGTCACAACACAGAAAAAGCAACACACAATAAGTCAGTTTTATCAGAACTGCACCATCACATGGCATATAAAAACAGCATGCTTTTTTATAAAATCATCCCCAATTTAGACAGCATATACTTCTCAACACCATGATATGAAAAAAGTTTTATTAACAGTTCTCACTACAAAAGTTAAAAAAGACAAGTCAAAGCTTTTGTGCTGCCACTGCAGCTCTTGTTCAGTGATGGAGAAAAGTGTCACACGACCACAGGTGTTTCTAATTTATTAGACCCAGAAGGGCATAGGTGGTCATGTGACAGAAGCCTGTTGTAGATCCTTGGGAGGTAATGGCGTCCTTGTTCACGGTTCAAAGAGGGGGTGTGTGACCTGATGTGAATGGCCTCCTTCACTCCTCGTTGGAACCAGCAGCTGTCTTTGTCCAAGATTTTGATTTTTGCAAGGTTGTGTCCTGTGTGTCTCAGATGGTGGCCTACAGGGGAGGTGTCATTGTGACTCAATATGACCTATTGTCAAAATCTTCCTACGCCTTCTCTGATGCTAGTAGTTCTAAAGGTTTACAGCATAAATACAGAATGTTTCTGAGTTAGTAGATGGTTGGAAAAATATAGTTTGTGGGACAGTCAATAGGGTAGAAGAGTCGGGAGATGGAGTTGGGATGGCATTAGAGTTCATTGTGTGTGGAGGTTGTCATTTAAAGGTTAGTTGCACATGACCTCATCATGTTTGTGCACCCTCAACTCTTTCCATTTATTTCTTTAGTCATGCTAACAAGTGCACTCATTTTAACATCAGAATAAGGGCATACATGTCATCAACTAAACATGATTTTTAACGCATTCATCATATTTGTGAAAGTGATGCCATTGATGGAAGTGACACCATTTGGGTTCATGGGAAATTCCAGCGTTATGGACGTGACATTTTCTTGCATTATTGATGAACAAAATGCCGCATAACATCTGGAAGCCTTACAGTACTTCACAATTTTGTTCATATTCTTATGCAAATTCCATGGCTGAATACAGGCAAACACACAAAAAAAATCATATCATGATTTACATCATAAGAATATGACCCTTTTAATTTGCATTATGGATGTGAAGAAAAATGGACAAGCTTTTATGGGAGAGTACAGTTTTTTCTATGACGTCTGTGAAATTTCCAAAGAAACATAAATATTATTCCATACATACCAAACAGGACACCTCAGAGAACATAGAGAAAGACTAAATTTAAATGTAAATGTAAGAAGTTGGTTTTCATTGGGGTTACATTGGGGAGAAATGGTGGTATGGGCGTGATGTTTTGGATGTGACATTTGCAAAACAAGTGTCTATGGTGGATTCTAACCCGTAAAGACTGAAATAGTAATACAAAAACAGAAAATAATTGATAGCATTGCAGCTTTGTTTGTGTCATCACCCACTTACACCCATCATAAGCCCATCCATAGACTTACATAATGGCTGAATAAGGTAAAAAAAAAAAATAAAAAAATAATAATAATAATAATAATAATAATAATAATAATAATAAACAGATAACCTTTGGTTGCATGAATGATGAATGATACCTCCTTGTGGAACTCTCCCCACATTTGTGCACAATATCTACTTACTGACTTAACACGTATTTGATTTCTCCCCAGTATGCATCATCTGGTGTTTCTTCAGGTTAATATTCTGACTAATTCCCATTTCAATCCTGTATTTTTTTTTTTACTTGTCTATTCATATATAACCTCCTTGAAAAACTTAAATAAACATACTGTTTAAAAAAAAAAAAAATTCTGACTTTAAAAGCCTTTCCACACACAGAACTCTCAAATGTTTTTTTTTTTCTCCAGTATGGATCCTCTGGTGTTTGATGAGATTTGAGCCAGTCTTCTTGAGAAACTTCCCACATGTAGTACACATATGGGTTCGCTCAAGTGTGGATCCTCTGGTGCATGGTGAGCTCTGAACTAGTCTGAAACTCTTCCCACATGTAGTACACTCATATGGGTTTGCTCAAGTGTGGATCCTCTGGTGCATGGTGAGCTCTGAACTAGTCCTGAAACTCTTCCCACATGTAGTACAGTCATATTGTATTTCTCCAGTATGGATCCTCTGGTGTCTGGTGAGGTGTGAGTTATGATTGAAACACATCCCACATGTAGTACACTCATATGGCTTTTCTCCAATGTGGATCCTCTGGTGTGCCTTAAGATTACCATTCTGACTAAAGGCCTTCCCACAAGTAGTACATTCATATGGCTTTTCCCCAGTGTGGATCCTCTGGTGTATGGTGAGCTCCGGACTAGTTCTGAAACTCTTCCCACATGTAGTACACTCATATCGCATTTCTCCAGTGTGGATCCTCTGGTGTCTGGTGAGCTCTGAGCCAGTCTTGAAACACATCCCACATGTAGTACACTCATGTGATTTTTCTCCTATGTGGATCATCTGGTGTGCCGTAAGGTTACCCTTCTTACTAAAAGCCTTCCCACATGTAGTACACTCATGTGGCTTTTCCCCAGTGTGGATCCTCTGGTGCATGGTGACCTCTGAGCCAGTCCTGAAACTTTTCCCACACAGAGAACACACATATGGTTTTTCCCCAGTATGGATCCTCTTGTGTGCAGTGAGCTCTGAGCCAGTCTTGAAACTCTTCCCACATGTAGTACACTCATATGGCTTTTCCCCAGTGTGGATCCTCTGGTGTGTCTTAAGGTTACTCTTCTGACTAAAGGTCTTCCCACAAGTAGAACACTCATATGGCTTTTCCCCAGTGTGGATCCTCTGGTGCATGGTGACCTCTGAACTAGTCCTGAAACTTTTCCCACAAAGAACACACTGATATGGCTTTTCCCCAGTGTGGATTCTCTGATGACTGGTGAGCTCTGAGCCAGTCTTGAAACTCTTCCCACATGTAGTACACACATATGGCTTTTCCCCAGTGTGGGTCATCTGGTGTATGATGAGGTGCGAATTATGAATGAAACACATCCCACATGTAGTACACTCACACGGCTTTGCTCCAGTGTGGGACCTCTGGTGTGTCTTAAGGTTACTATTCTGATGAAAGGCCTTCCCACAAATAGTGCACTCATATGGCTTTTCTCCAGTGTGGATCCTCTGGTGTACGGTGAGCTCTGAGCTAGTCTTGAAAGTCTTCCCACATGTAGTACAATCAAATGGCTTTTCCCCAGTGTGGATCCTCTGGTGTATGGTGAGATCTGAGCTAATCTTAAAACTCTTCCCACATGTAGTACACTCATATGGCTTTTCTCCAATGTGGATCCTCTGGTGTGACGCAAGGCTACCCTTCTTACTAAAGGCCATCCCACAAGTAGAACACTCATGTGGTTTTTCCCCAGTGTGGATCCTCTGGTGTGCCTTAAGGTGACTATTCTGACTAAAGGCCTTCCCACAAGTAGAACACTCATATGGCTTTTCCCCAGTGTGGATCCTCTGGTGCATGGTGAGCTCCTGACTAGTTCTGAAACTCTTCCCACATGTAGTACACTCATATCGCATTTCTTCAGTGTGGATCCTCTGGTGTCTGATGAGGTGTGAATTATGATTGAAACACATCCCACATGTAGTACACTCATGTGATTTTTCTCCCATGTGGATCCTCTGGTGTGCCTTAAGGTTACTCTTCTTACTAAAGGCCTTCCCACAAGTAGAACATTCATATGGCTTTTCCCCGGTGTGGATCCTCTGGTGCATGGTGAGCTCTGAGTTAGTCTTGAAACTCTTCCCACATGTAGTACACTCATATGGCCTTTCCTCAGTGTGGATCCTCTGGTGTTTGGTGAGCTCATAGACAGACTTGAAACTCTTCCTACATGTAGTACACTGAAATGGCTTTTCCCCAGTGTGGATCCTCTGGTGTATGGTGAGCTCTGAACTAGTCCTGAAACTCTTCCCACATGTAGTACACTCATATCGTTTTTCCCCAGTGTGGATCCTCTGGTGTATCGTAAGGGTACCCTTCTGTTTAAAAGCCTTTCCACAGACAGAACACTCATATGGCCTTTCTCCAGTATGGATCCACTGGTGTTTGGTGAAATTTGAACCAGTGGCCTTTTCAATATCTGTAGGTTAAAAAATAAGGAGGTCCCACTAGTAAATATACTCACTTTTTTTTCTTTTTTTAAAACGTTATCCCGCCCCCGCCCCCAAAAAAGTTAAGGTACAACAGTTATGTAGGCACTGTCATTTAAATAAATCATAGAACTATAGACGAATCCGACGAGCATTTTGAGTAGGCTGCCATCTTGCGGGCGACGCCATTGTTGGACTGTAAACAAACCTTTTTGACAATGCACAGTCAATGACAGCTAACAGCAAAGACCATGAAATACTGTGATATAAATCACAGCATTTTATGGTGTGCTATCACGTTATACCTATGGACAGATTGGCGATCTAACAGCTCAGCAATGGCGCCTGCTTACTTCCGATAGTTTCGTCGGATTTGTGTATAGGCCTACATACTCCCAACAGCTTCAAACAAACAATAGATCTGCATATTGAAGGTATTTATATTAGAATTTAATATTAATTGCATAATTATTATTACCTCCGCCAAGGAGGTTATGTTTTTGGTCGCGTTGGTTTGTCTGTCTGTGTCTGTCTGTGTCTGTCTGACAGCAGGATAACTCGAAAAGTACCGTTTTTGCTTAATAATATCATGTCATTAATAATATCTAAATCTAAGTAATGTCATTGATCGTATCAAATCTCTTGTTAATTTGTTATATTTCTGCTTACCAATATTCATTGCATCTTAAATACAGACAGACAGACAGACTGTCACAGACAGACAGCTAGATACTTTAAGGTATCATACCTGTAGGAGAGGAGTCATGGTGACCATATTCTAGATCAGAATCTTCAAATTCGGTCTTCACAGCTCCAAATGTTTCTTCATCTCTCACCAGATATTGTTGATGGACATCAAAGTCTTTCTCCTCCTTCACTGATGTTAGTAGTTGTGATGAGTCAGCATTTCCAGACATCTCTGCACAAGAAGTGTTGAAAATAAAACTCACTTTAACAAGCAAGATAACTTAAGGTGGAATGTGTTACTATAGGTCTTAAAGGAAATGAATCAATCACGGCTACGTGCCCTGTTGTTTTATAGTGCAAAGCGCTTGATACCCACCTCAATGACTGAATTGCGTCCAACGCAGGCCGAGTTAGTGAAACGCCAGCTAACGGTAACAGAATGGGGGCATGTCAAAATAAAACCAAATTGATTTCGTTTTAATATTAGCTGCCACTTCGAAACTTGATAGCCTAGAAATCTAGACGTACCTTTGCAGTCTGTACATCTAGTAGCAAGCCATAAGGAATTTTATTGGACATGCCATTGGCAACATCTAATCACAGATGCGGGCGGGCTTCACTGATCTTGTTCGTTCCTGCGATTGGCCATATCCTGTTGTATCCAGAATTAGTTTGAAAGATAGGAGCGTTGTTCAGCCCACAATTGAGTTCGTTGCATCTCTCGATGCCAGACTATACATTTCAATGATATAGGATGGCCTACCAGACTACAAACTCGGTCTATGTTGGACAAAATTTCATAGTTGAGGTGGCTTTTAATAGCGCTTTGTCACTCTGGATAATATCTTTAAATGAAGTTCCATCAAAAATACATAGAAATTAACGTTGAATAGAATTTAGAATGCTGGCTGTTCTGGTGTGTCTGGTGTTGCCACACCAATGATGGAAGATAACTGAAAAAAATAAGTCTTTGACTTAAGGGAATATTCCACCTGCCTATGAAATTGGGTTATTCATCGTCTTACCTGGAGTTACACATGTAGGTACAAGCATTTGAATTTCAGTGTATGTGCTTTCCTTGTCTGGAAACCCCAATTTCAGCTTTAACTTAGCATAGGTGCTGGAATGTCATGTTGCCAAAGAGTAGCTATCTGGCTACTTTACATTGCCAAGGGTTTCCACAAGACAAGGGGAGGGACCAAAAAGTAGTATGATTTAGATTTTTTCCCCCCTAACTGTACGTTCACACCAACAGCTACTAAAGCTACAAAATCGCTTTTGTAGCTCAAAAAAGCAGCTGCTAAATTATCTGTGTTCGCCCAAATCGCTCATGACGTGCCTGTTGTCATTCCCATTAACATCATTTTTTTAGTCGCTCAAATCGCCGAACTTTTTCAGCTTTAGTAGCTCTTGGGGCCCTATCTTGGAGACAGCGCACCATGCATTCGCGACTCGCGCAAGCCGTCATTGCTATTTTGTGCGAGCGCATGGTTAGTTTTTCTGTCAAGTACTTCACGTTGTCTAACTAGCAAGTGACTTCGCATCCTCGGAGGTGTGTCGAAGGTGTGGCTAGGCGCACAGCGTAAAAGATGCTATTATACAGACGCAGAAAGGGACCTGGTCATTCATCACACATTCCTGAAATGCTATTTTATGGACGCACAATGCAATAGGTAATGCAGTCCTTGTTCCAGCATAACAATGACGGCCACAACAATAATTATTACAATCGGAAAATCATTATGATGCTCAGGAAGATGTGGTTAACCACAATTTATTAGCCTGCAACAGAAAACGTGTGAGGATATAAGAAGAAGGGGGGGACGTTAAATGGAGAATCAAGTTTACTTTCGCTTTCGAATGAATAT
Source organism: Sardinella longiceps (assembly GCA_027497455.2). Lineage (NCBI taxonomy): Eukaryota > Metazoa > Chordata > Actinopteri > Clupeiformes > Clupeidae > Sardinella > Sardinella longiceps. Next base: position 69,004 of record JAODXP020000240.1, on the reverse strand, counting down.
TCTGAGATATCTATCAGGACTATATCAGCTTCCTTCGTGTCTTATGCAGCCTTTAGACATCAATTTAATATTACCATACCCATTACGGATCTGACTATGACTAGACCCGACGTGTGAGCTTGCTCGCTATTCAATATTTTCATTTCTTTAAATGCACAAGGAGGAGATCAGCTGGTGTGATAGCAATTCACCAGGCGCTTTGCGCTGTTTGTTCTTAAAGGCAATGAGAGATTGATCTGTCATTGGTTATGTCTGTGTTACACCCATAACACAACCATGATTAATTAGGCATCCTAAGTCCAACCTTTTTTATCTTTGAGTGGGCGAGAAGTTCATTTTCTGCGCTGTGAAAATAGCTAGCCCCCAAAACCATATGTGGCATCCGCCAAACAACATTTGACAATGCGGCGTCAAAATAGGGCCCTTGGTGTGAACGTTCAGACCGCAAGCGATAAATGCCGAAGACTCCCAAGAAACATAACCTGAGCACAGCAACGAAAATGGCAAAATCAAACGTTCGATCCTGCTTCTCTACAGGCATCTCAGCGGTAAATCGACATTCTGATTGGTAGTCACCCAACCGCATCATTGCATTACATAAAGTTATAACCGAAGTTTAATTTGATTTTAGCGGCCAAATTGCCCAAGTTTCGTTGCCCAAGTCACCTGCCACTTTTGTCGCCAAAATCGCCCACTTCCATACAAAGTCAATTACTTCCGTCGCCCATGTCGCCTGAATCGCTCTCGATCTGAACGCACAGTAAGTCTCAAAATTCGGTAGACTTGCCAAATACAGCTTTAACTGCTTGCTTGTGTTCGCATGCTGTCTACGATATCCCAAATTCTTTCATTCCACTTACTATGTAGTGCAGTCAATATGCTTGTGCAACATGGCTATGATTGACTTACACTGAAGTTTTGCTTTGATATGTCAATTCTTATTTACACGTATTGCGTTATTTCATGTCCACTTCCTAGAAAAACAAATGAATGTTCAAACGGTCCCAAATACTTGAGCAGTAGCGTACCTGTAAGAGAGGAGTCATGGTGACCAGATTTATTTGGATCAGAATCTTCATCTTCAGTCTTCACAAGTTCAAGTGTTTCTTCATCAACAGCAGACAGATACTCTTGGAAGACATTTTCAGAGTCCTCTTCCTCTTTTACAGATTTTAGAAGTTGTGACGAGTCGGAAACTCCGGATATCTCCGTTTGCGAAGCTGAAAATAAAGCTCACTTTAAATAGCACGACTACGACAGGAGTGTTACTCCAAAGCCACAGTATTGAAGGCCTACTGAAGTGTTTCTCAAACTGTGGGGCGGGCCCCACTAGTGGGGCGCAGACACATGACAGGTGGGGCGCGAGACATCTCTTTGCAATTGACCAATGGCCACACCATGCCCCCCAACTTCACAGCTATCATCAGATATGCACATATGACCGTCAATTGTTGCTGTGATGAGGGGTTCGAGAGAAATTTGGCTTTGAATTAGTAACATTAAAAATTTAACATTGACAAATTCTCTGCCTTCCAAAGTGGGGAATGACAGAAAATGTTTGAGAAACACTGGCCTACTGAAATGTGATTTTGGTTAGTCTGTTCAACGTTTTGACAATTGGTCCGGTGTCAGATATTTGGCTCATTTAGAATCCCCCCTTTTCTGCTTCAGAATAGCTTGCTTTTTGCGTGCCTGCTAATGTCTAAAACAGTGTTTCTCAAACTTTTTCAGACTGAGGACCACTTTGCCCAAAAAAATGTTTTTCAGGGACCACTTGCCCTTGAGCCCCCTCACCAAGTCACATGCTGCTACCCTTTAAACAAGTCATTTATAGAGTAGGCACTTCAAATGCTTTAATAACAGTGAATTACAGGTCTGCCTCTTATATTCAAGTGAACTACTAATCTTTGGCCTTCAAATAATGACACAGGCTAAATTCACATATTTTTATGGTAATCAACTTGCGGACCACACTTTGAGAACCACTGGTCTAAAACACAACCTTAAACATGAAAGCCCCCATGTTGGTTCACATAGCCTACTAAATTACCCTTAACATCCGTCAGTCAGTCAGTCAGTAGCCAGCGCACACTTCTTTGCAAGTAGGCATGACAATGCCTAAATAAGCCATTAAAGGCCTTAACTTGCTCATATTTTAAAAAAATACAGAAACTGATTAATTTAATATTTTCAATTTATTTATTGTTAGAAAATAGCCTAGAGGTGCTACCATGTTAGTGGTAGCTTTAATAAAAAGGCATATGAACACAATTTGTGAAGGCCTATATTAAAAACCTTTTAAAACTGTATTGAATCGTATTATGACCTTCATATCGTGAATCGTATCGTGTTGAGGGCTGAGTGTATCGTTAATCCGTCATATCATTACTCCCTACTATCGGTCATCTTACCTTCAGCCACTCACATTGAAACCAACCCTTGACAAAGTTATCACATTCCATCAAAACCATAGCCTGACATAGCCCGCCCATAATACGAATGTTCATACGCATCATGGTCTGGGCACGGTCCTCTGGGGCGTGTTTACATCGGTAGAGAGTCTACCGGCCAGTAAGCGAAGCTGATTAGACGAACTGTCCAATTGTTTCAAACCAGAAGTGAATGCCCTCCCCCTCGCAGTATAATCGTGTCAGGTTAAAGAACCTCCAGACCATGAATACGGATGAACAGCAGTATTATGGTCGGGCTATGTCAGGCTATCAAAACCATCCCATGACAAAGTTATTACATGATAATGCAATGAGAGTAGTTTCTCAACTACTCCGAATATATATAAAGCCTTGGCTGGCTTGCACAACCATGTTCAGAAATTAACTGTGGTCGGTCAAAGCTAGCATTGCCCGGGAATTCCAGGCAGAATTCATTTCAATTCATTTAAATGTTCAGAATTCATTTATAATCATACTTCCGTCAATGCTATGGGACAGAGCTGGACTGTCATTGTAAGCTCGCCTCCTTCAGCCTGCTCGTTTCTCATTGGGACCTGATTTTTCTGGGCTCGAGAGTTGAGGAAATTTCCTCCTTGGCCATACTGACTTGATCGGGATATTTCATGCAGTGACAGGAAGTATGGGCGGGCCCAGGCTACTAAAAGCCAGTATTCTGTGGCACAATAATCAATTTAACTTGCAGAATATAGAGGTCTCTTTCATATAACTGTTATTTGTGTTTTGTAAGTTTGAAAGAGAGGAGCCTAACCACAAATCACATCTGGCAAATCCTACAGTCTCTTCATTGGTCAGAAATCACGCCCGGCAGTTCCTAGTCTCCTCATTGATCCGTCCATTCCATCTCGGTCTTGATCTCCCTTTCAACAGGCACCACCTCAGAGGCTTCATTTGTCGCTAGTGAGTGAGTTACCTCTGGTATTTGTTGAGGTTCCAACGGCATCGGAAACCCTTCCCAGACGTAGTGCACTGGGAGGACTTCTTCTCTAGTGTGGGTCTTCTGATGTCTGTTGAGATGTGAGCTATTAACAAAACGCTTCCCACATGTAATGCACTCGTATGGCTTTTCCCCAGTGTGGATCCGCTGATGGATTCGGAGGGCTGATGATGTAGTGAAACTCTTCCCACATGTGGTGCACTCATATGGCCTTTCTCCAGTGTGACTCTGCTGATGTCTAGCAAGGTTTGAGCGGATCGTGAAGCTCTTCCCACATAAAGTACACTGGTGTGGCTTATCCCCAGCGTGGATCCTCCGATGTTTGCTGAGGTCTGAGCTAGCCCTGAAACTCTTCCCACATGTAGTACACTCGTATGGCTTTTCCCCAGTGTGGGTCCTAATGTGCTTCTCCAGTGAGCCTTTTTGGTTGAATGACTTTCCGCAGACGGAACAATGGTATGGCTTTTCCCCACTATGGATCATAAGGTGTTTCTTGAGGTTTGAACTACTCTTGAAGGTCCTGCCACATGTCACACACGGAAACATCTTGTCTCCAGTGTGGATTCTCTGATGTGCACAGAGTTCGTAGATACGTCTGAATGTCCTCCCGCATGTGGAACACTTTGCTTGTTCACCACTGGGGGCTTGTGAGGGAATGATCCTGAGGTGACCGTGTCTGAGGTTTGGATATCTCGTGATCTTTGTTTTTTTTTCCACTATGTTCTGCATTTCAGCCTTCTGAACATCTGTTTAAGGGAAAAGGAAGTTAGAAGGAAGGTTTAGAAGGTTTCCATGGACTCATTATGAATATTATTTGCATCACACTCATTCGTATCTTAAACACAAATTTCTTCCTATTAATGTTATTTCTGAATCTAAATTTATTTCATGTGAGCTTGCAAGACAAAAACAAATTAAAGGAAAGCTCCAGAGTAAGCTTAAGCATAGCCATGTTGCACAAGCCTTAAAAAACCAATGTATTGTATTTTGCAAGGAATAAAAGAATTTCAAACAGCATAGACCAAAACGCGAACATGAAACATGTTACACTGAGTCTACGGCACCTCAGATCTTACTTTCGCATTCCGTCTATGCTGTTCCAAATTATTTTGTTCCACTCGCTAACAAGTGCATTTGGCAAGGTAGTTTGGCAAGGCTATGCTTGAAATCACTCTGGAGCACCTCTTTATGTCATTTCTGAATCTAAACTTATTTCATGTGCACTTCAAAAGACAAAAACAAATTAATATTTGATCCCAAATACTTTAAAGGTATAATCCGGAGTGAATCAACACGTAGTGTTAACTGAATGAGGCATGTCAAAAACGAAACCTAATCAATTTGCTTTCGTTTTGAAATGCCCCATTCGGTTACTTTTAGCTGCCGTTACGCTATCTCAGTCTGTGTTGCATGAAATCGAGTGATTGAGGTGGCTATCAGTAGCGCGTGGCACTATAAAACAGTAGGGCTACGTGTTGATTCCCTCCAAATTTTTCCTTTAACTGGTAGCCTACCTGTAGTAGAGGAGTCATTGTGTCCATATTCTCTTAGATCACAATCCTCTTCTTCAGTTTTCACAGGTCCAAGTGTTTCTTGGAGATACTCATGGCAGACATCATCCTCCTCTTCTTCCTCTTTTATTGACTTCAGTAGTTGTGATGAGCCGGAGATTCTGGATATCTCGGTTTGACACGCTGAAAATAAAGCTCACTTTAAATAGCAAGCAGGGCCGTTTCAAGGTACTTAGAGCAGTGTTTCTCAAACTTTTAAAGGCTGAGGACTACTTTGCCCCAGTGTTTCTCAAACTTTTTCAGACTACTTTGCCCAGTTGTTTTTGTTTTTTTCCCAGGGACCATCTGCATTCGCCACACATGCTGCGACCCTTTAACCAAGTCATTTATAGAGTAGGCACTTCAAATGCTTTAATAAACAGGGAATTACAGGTCTGCCTCTTACATTCAGTGAACAACTAATCTTTTGCCTTCAAATAATGTCACAGGCTAAATTCACATATGTTTATGGTAATCAACTCGCGGACCATACTTTGAGAACCGCTGATTTAGGGGAACCCCAAACAAACAGGGCATGGGGGCTTTTCACCTCCCATAAACACCTACATAAACCTCATTGATGTGATCTTCAAGCAACTTTCATAATGATTATTTGTGTAGAACTTACAATTGTCTAACCGTCATATTTTATTGACACCACACCAACATATTTTATTAACACCACACCAACTACTAAAATGATTAAAGGGGATAAAATGATTCATTACGCGGCTCTTTATAATGCTGTAGAATGCTCCATTCACTTCAATGGGACTCTCCAACGTTCTACCGGTCTGATCATTTTTAATAACGGACCATTGCTAAGTGTAACAGACTGCTGTCAAGCAAAAGTGAAACAGAACGCGGCCTTAACCAATCAGCTGATCTGGAACAGTTAACAGAATGCCTCTTTTCCGTGGACGGTATTAGCCATCTCAATCATCACATTTACCGTTAAAGCAGTGATAAACAAGGTCGGATGTTAATAATATCTACAGTAGGTAGCCGCGTAATAAGCGGGATAACGTTCGGTGAGGCGGTCATTATTGTGGCATATCTCCCTTCAGAGTAATGCCACATCTGAGTATTGTACCTTGTCCTCTGATGTTAAAATACAATACATTTAATTGTATTTTGTCAAAAAAAGATCAAGTGATATTTTACAAGCCTGATTAAGACCTCATATTTAAGATGTGTATTGAATGGGTTGTTTGCTTCCAAGTCCAAACAAGTTTAATCAAGATTAAAAGTGATGTCATGAGATCAGCTGTTAAAAATCAATACAATACATTAAATTGTATTTTGTCAAAAAAAAAAAAGATCAAGTGATATTTTACAGGCCTGATTGAGACCTGATATTTAAGATACTTGAATGGGTTGTTTGCTTCCAAGTCGAAACAAGTTCAACCAAGATTAAAAGTTATGCCATGAGATCAGCTGTTAAAAATCAATGACACAATCGCAGCAATATTAAGACTGCTGAAAATGCTGAAATAACACTGCAGTTCGTTTGTGCTGCAAATATTTTCGTTTGTGCTATTAACACTTTTGAGTAATTTAAAAATACATTTTCGGACATGTGACGTCATGCAGCCCCCCTCCACGTCCAAATCACTCCAAACCACTCCAAAGTCTCCAACATGCCTGAGGCTGCCCACCCTCCTCAAACCCAAAATGCAGAAAAAACACTATTCGTTTGTATTGAAAATGGGTTTCTAAATTACTCAAAAGCTTTAATAGCACATACGAAAATATTTACAGCACAAACAAACTGCAGTGTTATTTCAGCATTTTGGGTTTGGGGGGGGGGGGGGGGCAGCTTCACACAGGTATGTTTTAGTCCACTTGGGGCTCTCAACATCTTTTGAAACAAAGGCATGGAACTTTTTGGAGGCAACATGTTTGCTTCCAAGCCAAAACAAGTTTAACTCTTTCCCGACAGCCCATAGAGAAATCAGTACGTACGTACTGATGACAAAAATGAATGAAAGTATCATTTTTCTTCACTGAAACCCCGCGAAAATGTTTCTGGGTGTCTATGAGTGTCTAAGCCAATCAAATAAATACTTTTTCCCGGTGTATGTGTTGATTTTTTCTATTGGTTAAGATTTTATATTTTGGGATTGGTTGTCAAGCGGCGATCGCGACATTTAACATGGCGAGTAGCGAGAAGCGACCCAGGTTCAGTGGGAGCAATGACCTACAGAGGATACTACTCGAGATATATGCCTCAGATGATGATGAAGAACATACTGCACATCTGGGGATGTCAAGCGAGGAAGAAAGTGATCTTGATCGTCAACTTTTGGAGCAATCAAGGTGAGTAAAATGAAACGCTAGCTAGGACACAATTTTCATGATAAAGTTTTGCTACGTGCCTGAGGTGAAACGAACGTGAGGTGTCACCTCAAGTGAATAAACAGCGTTCACATGCCATTTTGAAATGGCAAATGGTTTTCAGAAAACATATTATTTGTTTTAAAATAAATCGTGTTGTTGATTGTGTGTTTGATCGTGTGCTTATGAATTTCGACAGCGAGATGATGTTGACTATCTGTATGCAAGTACAACTAGCGCGCCAACTCTCATCTCCGTCCAGAACGAGACCAAGAACTCAAGTTGTGTCTGCGACGTGAAACGAAGTTAGCTTTCGTTTTGTTTTTGATAGATATTCAGATATTTTACCACGTATATTATTCATTTGCAAATAAGTTAGTGTGTTTGAATGTACAACATGAACACACAGTTCAGTGCAGTTTTGTTTGGCTGTACACCTAGCTCACAAACTTGCCTCAGCCCTGAGCTAAAGCAAGACGAACACATCGTGTTAGTGAGGATACCTAAAATATTTCCCAAAATAACAATGGTGATGACGGTCATAATAACACAACAACAACAACTGATAAATCACCATTATGTATTATGTATTTTGAACTACTGTGTCTTCTTTTCCATCTTACTGTCTCACAAAACTGAGTTTTTCCTTGCCCCATGTTCTTGGGTGCTTCTTGCTGTAAGGCCCCTTGAAACATTGCTTTTGTTGTGCAGCTGTCCAAAAAAAATTGAATTGAATTGTACAAAAGCAACAGTAATAACACTGCATAGCTCCAGCTGTCTTTATAATATATGACACAAACTCTTATAATAGACACTGAGGAAATGTTTGTTCTAAATAAATTTCCAGCTTGTTATTGCAGAAATGTTATAACCATGACATTTTTTCTGGTGTAGTGATGAAGATCCATCCAGTGCTGAAGAGGAAGATCCTTCCGGTGGCCCTGATGATGGTGAGACTGTGGCGATGATTGGGGAAGCTACAACTGGAACTGAATTTCATCTGGAAGCTCCTGCTGCCTACGCACATGGACATGGACGTGGACAAGGAGAAAGCCGTGGTCATGGACGAGGTGGGCGTGGACGAGGATGTGGAGGTGGGCATGGACGAGGTGGGCGTGGGCGAGGATGTGGAGGTGGGCGTGGACGAGGTGGGCATGGGGGAGGACGTGGAGGTGGGCGTGGACGAGGTGGGCGTGGGCGAGGATGTGGAGGTGGGCGTGGAGGTGGACAAAGGGCTTGTGGCACTCCTGAAACTGGTCAGGGTCAGAACTCAAAGACTTACAGTGACCCTGATGTCAGCAATGTTCTGCCTCCTTTTACACCCAATAGGCCATGTGGTGTTCATATTGGCGGTTTTAACCTCAGAAACATGATGACCACAGCTGTGGAGTTTTTAAGTTGTTTTTCACCATCGAAATGGTTATAGATATCTGCACCCACACAAACACATACGCATACACACACATTGCAGGGGGCTCACACCACACATACACAGGCCCTGGTGGCAGCTGGCAAGAGACAACCCTGAGGAAATTTACAGGCTAATCGGGTTGCTCATTTATTTTGGTCTAGTGAGAGTTACTTCCGATACTACCAAATACTGGAGCATCAAATCACTGTATCATGGGCTTTGGGCACGAAGCATGATGCCACGAACACGCTTCAAGGCCCTTATGGCCTTACTGCATATCGTCCATATTAACAGTCTAAACTGTGTTTACATGATTATTGACCAATGTGATGTGTAAAAGATGAAGTTATAAGTTATTTTTTAATGAAAATGTGATTGATGTGTGTGTGTATTGATGCTGCAACTGATTTTGATAATAAAACTGTATAATGATTATTTAGGCTCGCCTGTATACATTATTTCAAAGTGAGTTATCTAGAGTTCCTTTTACCCAATTGCTACCAAACCTGGTATGTATTTAGGCAACAGGTAGATGCAACTTTCTGCTATTTCACTTTTTTTATAACATGCAGCATTGAAGCTGTAGAGCTTTAAAAGCCCATTTTTTTGGCCCGGAATATGCAAATTTTATGCAAATATATGCAAATTAGCATATATAAATAATAAATATTTGTCATGTTAAATACATATTTGTGTAGCCTAACTATCTGGCTTCAAGATGAAATGTGTGTTTTTATTTAGATATGCTTTGCTTAGTAATAGCAGAACAAAATGTTAAAGGAGTCAATTTTGGCCTATTTTTGCCCTGTCGGGAAAGAGTTAATCAAGATTAAATTCTGTCATGAGATATCAGCTGTTAAAAATTCAATGATACAATCACAGCAATATCAAGACTTTGTCAGCCATTTATAAGGGCTCCCTTGGATCTTTTCAAATATATATTTCTTCATCTTTTTGAATTGAAGCATGAGACTTTTTGGGAGCAAACATCAAGGTACATGTTTGCTTCCCAGTGGAAATGAGTATAACCGAGATTAAAGGCTATATCAGCTGTTAAAAAGCAATGATAAGGGACGCCGTGGATCAGTGGGCTAGAGCGCCATACCATTACTCCGGGGACCCAGGTTCGAGTCCGACCTGAGGTAATTTCCTGATCCCACCCCAACTCTCTCTCCCACTTGTTTCCTGTCCACCTCTATACTGCCCTGTCTGATAAAAGGCAAAGCCCCCCCCCGCCCCCCCCCCCAAAAAACAAACAAACAAACAAATAAAAGCAATGATAGTCACAGCAATATTGAGCCATTTGAAGTTAATTTTGCTAAAGTTAGCTACATTTACTATGGTGATAAATAAAGTTGGCTAGTTAGCAAGCTAAAGAAGCTAAGATGTATCAACTAAATTGTCTTCAGTATCGTGTTTGGAGGGATGTCAAGTTCAGAATTCAGATTGGACCATCTGAACATCATTACTACCTTAAAGGAAAGCACCGGAGCGAAGTAAATCACAGCCCTGTTGAAAGAGCTTGCTAAATGCGCTAGTTAGCCAGTGGAAAAAAATAATTTGGTACTGCATAGACCGAATGTGAACGCAGAAGCGAACAGGCATTTCACACTGAATCAATGGGACCTGAGTATTAAAAACTGAAAGTAAGATCTGAGGTTACATTGACTCAATGTAAAGTGTTTTACGCTCGCGCTAGGTCTATGCTGTTCGAAATTCTTTCATTTCATGCGAAATATATTGCTGTTAGAAGGCTCGTGCAGCAGGGCTATGGTTAAACTTACTCTGGACTTATACTTTAAGGCATTGCCCTCAAAAATGTGTTACGGTCCTTGAAGATGGTGCTCAGTGTAAATTCTAGCTTAGCATGTCATTGACTTCCACACTGTGTGACCCTGCTGTTTCCCCCATGAGGGACTATTTTTCTCTACTTCCCCCACAGCGGAGCTATATTTGTGGGCGTGGTCAGACTTGCCGTCTGTATCTATGGGCGTTCTCCAGTGTGGATCCCTGTGGTGAGTCTCAAGTTGAACCTTATCAGCTAAGGTCTTCAGACACACAGAACACACATAAGGCTTTTCTGCAGTATGAATCCTCTAAAAACCCACACAAATCCTTCTAAAGGACTTTCCACAGTCGGAACACTGATGGGGCTTTTCCCCACTGTTCCATCTAGTGTTTCTTGACAACTGAGCTACTTGTATGCCTTTCACCACTGTGGCTCCTCTGATGTCTAATCAGATTAGGCTTAATTGTAAGTAGTGCTCCGAGATGACTCTTCTGATTAAAAGCCTTCCCACATGTAGTACACTCATATGGCTTTTCCCCAGTGTGGATCCTCTGGTGTTCGGTGAGCACTGAGCCACGTATGAAACTCTTACCACATGTAGTACACACATAAGGTCTTTCTCCAGTGTGGACCCTCTTTTGGTGTTGGGTGAGTTGTGAGCTAGTCTTGAAACCTTTCCCACATGTAGAACACACATAAGGCTTTTCTCCAGTGTGGATCCTCTGGTGTATGGTGAGATCTTGGCCACGTCTGAAACTCTTCCCACATGTGGCGCACTTATACAGCCTTTCCCCAGTGTGGGTCCTCTGGTGTCTAGTCAGGTCTGCGGCACACATGAAACTCTTCCCACATGTAGTGCACTTATACGGCCTTTCCCCAGTATGGGTTCTCTGATGTATGATGAGCTCTATGCCAGTCTTGAAACTCATCCCACATGTAGTACACTCATATGGCTTTTCCCCAGTGTGGATCCTCTGGTGTTGGGTGAGCTCTGAGCCACGTATGAAACTCTTACCACATGTAGTACACACATAAGGTCTTTCTCCAGTGTGGACCCTCTTTTGGTGTTGGGTGAGTTGTGAGCTAGTCTTGAAACCTTTCCCACATGTAGAACACACATAAGGCTTTTCTCCAGTGTGGATCCTCTGGTGTATGGTGAGATCTTGGCCACGTCTGAAACTCTTCCCACATGTGGCGCACTTATACAGCCTTTCCCCAGTGTGGGTCCTCTGGTGTCTAGTCAGGTCTGCGGCACACATGAAACTCTTCCCACATGTAGTGCACTTATACGGCCTTTCCCCAGTATGGGTTCTCTGATGTATGATGAGCTCTATGCCAGTCTTGAAACTCATCCCACATGTAGTACACTCATATGGCCTTTCCCCAGTATGGGTTCTCTGGTGTTTGGTCAGGGATATGCCAGTCTTGAAACTCTTCCCACACGTAGAACACTCATATGGCTTTTCCTCAGTATGGGTTCTCTGGTGTACAATGGCCGCTGAGCTAGTCGTGAAACTCTTCCCACATGTAGTACACTCATATGGCTTTTCCCCAGTGTGGATCCTCTGGTGTGAGGTGAGCCCTGAGCCAGTCTTGAAACTCTTCCCACAGTCAGTACACTCATATGGCTTTTCCCCAGTGTGGGTCCTCTGGTGTATGGTGAGATTTGAGCCAGTAATGAATTTCTTCCCACATGTCATACACTCATATGGCTTTTCCCCAGTGTGGATCCTCTGATGTTTGGTGAGATCTGAGCTACCAATGAAACTCTTCCCACATGTAGAACACACATAAGGCTTTTCCCCAGTGTGGATCCTCTGGTGTAGGGTGAGATCTTGGCCACGTCTGAAACTCTTCCCACATGTAGTACACGTATATGGCTTTTCCCCAGTGTGGATCCTCTGGTGAATGGTGAGATCTGAGCCACGTCTGAAACTCTTCCCACATGTAGTACACCCATATGGCTTTTCCCCAGTGTGGTTCCTCTGGTGTATGGTGAGCTGTGAGCCAGTATTGAAACTCTTCCCGCAAGTAGAACACTCATATGGCTTTTCCCCAGTATGGATCCTCTGGTGTACAGTGAGCTCTGAGCCAGTCTTGAAACACTTCCCACATGTAGTACACGTATATGGCCTTTCCGCAGTGTGGATCATCTGGTGTTTTAAGGTTAAAATTCTGATTAAAAGCCTTTCCACAGACAGTACACTCATATGGCTTTTCCCCAGTGTGGATCCTCTGGTGTACGATGAGCTGTGAGTGAGTCTTGAAACTCTTCAAACATGTAGTACACCCATAAGGCTTTTCCCCAGTGTGGATCCTCTTGTGTTTCTTGAGGAGACTAGTCTGATTAAAAGCCTTCCCACACGTAGAACACTCATGTGGCTTTTCCCCAGTATGGATCCTCTGGTGAATGGTAAGAAGTGAGCCAGTAATGAAACTCTTCCCACATGTAGTGCAGTTATATGGCCTTTGCCCAGTATGGATCATCTGGTGTATGGTGAGCTCTGAGCCAGTCCTGAAACTCTTCCCACATATAGTGCAGTTATATGGCTTTTCCCCAGTATGGATCATCTGGTGTCTGGTGAGCTCTGAGCCAGTCTTGAATCTCTTCCCACATGTTGTACACTCATATGGCTTTTCCACAGTATGGATCCTCTGGTGTGCCCTGAGAACACCCTTCTGATTAAAAGCCTTCCCGCATATCCTACACTCAAATGGCTTTTCCCCAGTGTGGATTTTCTGATGTGTCTTAAGGTGAATCATCTGACGAAATGCCTTTCCACATATAGTACACTCATATAGCTTTTCGCCAGTGTGGATCCTCTGGTGTCTGGTGAGCTCTGAGCCAGTCTTGAAACTCTTCCCACATGTAGTACACTCATATGACTTTTCCCCAGTGTGGATCCTCTGGTGTACAATGGATGCTGAGCCGGCCTTGAAACTCTTCCCACATGTAAAAACCATTATCTTCCGACCCCGCCTTCACAAACATGCAGTCAGTCACTTATGCAGAAGTAAAGTCACATGCGGGACAACATTTATCAAGTTGATCTTTCGCAATAGTAATTGATGCGTTCAACGAACACCTATTGAAAACTATTAAAGATGACATAGAATGGATTAATTGAGTATTTTACCTTGTTCTCTGATGTTAAAATACAATATATTCAATTGTATTTTGTCAAAAAGAAGATCAAGTGATATTTTACAAGCCTAGTTAACACCTCATATTTAAGATGTGTATTGAAATGTGTTTTTTGCCTAAACAACGCCTCACTCTGGCCACCTTAATTGAACTGCAATGGCTTTGAACTATTTGACATCATTTGTAGGCTTTGTTCTAATTCGCCCATCATTTAATGGCTATTTCTAAAGAGGGCAAAACCATGCCTCTTAATTCATCAAAACCAATGTAAAAGTGGTTTTCCATTCTATGTCTCCTTTAAATAAAAAAGTAGGCCCTACTGTCCCTGAAATGCGTGCATGACATCTCCTGCTTTGACTTTGCTGCCTAAAAGCAAGCGCTGTCTTTTTTCTCACTGGAGAACTATGATTAGGCATCATTTTAGCCTGATGTGAAAGCAGAGAATATGCGATTTTAGTCTAGGTGCGTCGTCACTGCAATGGCATTCCAGAAGCATTTTTTCCCCGCAATTTCAAATGCACTGATTAAGTTACAACATGTATCGGATGAGCTATACACTCTGACTGCAGCAATTTTAATGTGTTGCACACACATGTTGCAGACAGCTCATTCATTATCTCCTAAATAAACGGAATCATTTATAGAGAGAGAGAGAGAGAGAGAGAGAGAGAGAGAGAGAGAGAGAGAGAGAGAGAGAGAGCGCTTCTTGCTCTCGTCCCATCCCATGTAGTAGTTAAGCAGAGAAACACCTGAACAGACTATAGACACACCTCTATAGGCTAGACACCTCCCTAAAGGTTTTGGCAGCAGGTTGGGATGTCTGGGGACCCCCAAAACAGTGTCAATAAGGTTGTAGTAACAGTAAGAAATTTAATGTCAAACAATGAGAGAGTTAGGAACGAATGTGTTTTTTTTGTTGTTTTTTTGTTTTTTGCAACACAAAAAATGAGGGTTCCCCCACCTGGCAAATCCCACTTTAACCACAGGTTGTATGTGTTTGAAAGAGAAAGGCAGGTATATGTCTTACTGGTTTTGGGCCATAAGTCTTTTCTCTATCTTTATTTTATTTCACTTACATTTATTTATTCAACAAGGACGATGCACATCAATCAATATTTCTGTACATGTGCCAGTGTTAGCCATATGGCTAATTTTCAACTGCAGTCCTTTAGCAAGATAAATAAGATCCTCAGTAACCAATAAGACAGGTCAGAGAGAGAGAGAGAGAGAGAGAGAGAGAGAGATAGATAGATAGATAGATAGACAGATAGACAGGGGGTCAGCTCTATGTTCCCACAGCTCTTTGTTCCCACAGCCCTATGTTCCCACATTTGTTAGGAATTTTTATTTTTGACAGAATTTTTGGAAATTAGGCCCTATGTTCCCACATTTCTTAGGAAATTTGGGAAATTGGGCCCTATGTTCCCACAGCCCCGCATGCTCTCACATCACAAAGATTTTTAAACAAATTAGACCCTATTTTCCCACAGCAATATGTTCCGATAAGGGCATGTTTACACCAACACAGATAATATTTATCCAGTTAGGCCTTCTGTTCACATTAGAATGGAGGATTCTGAAACTGATTCCAAAAATGATTGCTGAGGTCGTTTTCAAAAATGATCGCTGAGGTGGATGAATATAAAATCGTTGTGGAATGTGGATGCAAAACTAAACCCTCCTACCTGGAAGGCACCATTGAGGGCAAATAATACCAAAGATCGGATCTTCCTTGAACTTACATAGGGGGCCTACCAGGCAGGGGTAGAAATGTGGGATTATACCTGACTTTGAAGAAATATAGAAAAAAAAAATGTGAGAATATAGGGCTGTGGGAATATAGGGCTGTGGGAATATAGGGCTGTGGGAACATAGAGCTGTGGGAGCATAGAGTTGTGGGAACATAGAGCTGTGGGAACATAGACACGCTCCCATAGATAGATAGATAGATATGGCTCACAGACAACAGAAGATTGGATGGATGGATGGATGGATAGGTCCATCTGGCTCAGGGCTTTTGTGTTAGGGAGAAAGAAAGAGAGAGAGACAGACGGGCACGGGCAGGCAGGATGAAATGTGTCTTACCAGAATCTGTCTGTTCTCCATTTCTGTGTTCCGTGTTCTTTTCCTTCACTTGTCCTGTCTGTGTTCCAGCACAGTCCACCAGCACCACTGACAGCCTCTTCAACTGGTATCGAGACACGAGGGACGAGGGGTCCGCTTCAGCTCCAAGGGCTGGAGCCTTGTTTGCTACTTCTGATCGACTCTAAAATACATTAAGGATGAGAGTGAGAGGTAGATTACAACTTTATATTAAGGGGCCGTTCACACTGAACGCGCTTTTCCGCTTGTAAAACGCAAGTATTCTGAAAAATGAGTGACAAAAACATGTGAGGTCAAAAATGATAACTGTACGTCTTGTTGCTATGACAGCTAGATTTGGCTAAACCGCTAACTCCCCGACTTAGCTATGACTGGCAGCTAGGCTACGGGCCCATTGTTGAAGAAAACGCGACCTCAAAAGTTAAACTATTTTCAACTTTACGCGCTTGCGTTTTTTAGGCGCTTGCGTTTTTACTTGCTCTTTTTTTACGCGAGGCGCGTAGCAACGGTCAAGTCGCATCGTTCCATAGGGAAACAATTGAAATCGAGCGCCTGGAGGTGAAAAAAGTGTGTCAGTGTGAACGGCCGCTAAGACAGCTGACCAGTAACCAGTGGTCCAAGGACTGGAGCCATGTTTGCTACTTCTGTTTCACTCTCGTCCTTTATATTATGTGTTTTAGAGTCAGAGGTAGAATACAACTCTTCAGGCAGTTGAACAGTTATGAGGACTGGAGCCATGTTTTCTACTTCTGTTTGACCCTAAAACACATCGAGGATGAGAGTGAGGGGTAGATTACAACTCTAAGACAGCTGACCAGTTATAAGGACTGGAGCCATGTTTGCTACTTCCGTTTGACACTGTAACACATTAAAGGAATAGTTCACCTCTTTATGAAAATTTTGGTCTCAGTGCATGTGTTGTCCTAATCTGGCAACGCCAATTTTACCTTTAGCTTAGCATAGCACTGCAAAGTAATGTTGTCAAAGAGTTGCTATATGGCAACTTTACATTTCAGCGCCTAAGCTGAGCTACAGCTAAAAAATGGGCAGAACTGGGATGCCATACTGGGAAAACGCAAGCACTGAGACCAAAATGCCTCAGTTGTAACCACACTGATAATTTTATGTTTTTTTGTTTTGCTTTGTTTATTTTTTTAAAGTTTATGTTTGTACTACAAACACAATGATGAGTAGCACTGTATATAACTCCGTAGTAGACTGGGCACCTATAAAAGTAAAACTACAAATAACACAAAATCAGTACCTGAATCTCCATTGAAAACTACAAATAACACAAAATCAGTACCTCTCTCCATTGAAAACTACAAATAACACAAAATCAGTACCTGAATCTCCATTGAAAACTACAAATAACACAAAATCAGTACCTGAATCTCCATTGAAAACTACAAATACCACAAAATCAGTACCTCTCTCCATTGAAAACTACAAATACCACAAAATCAGTACCTGAATCTCCATTGAAAACTACAAATAACACAAAATCAGTATCTCTCTCTCTCCATTGAAAACTACAAATACCACAAAATCAGTACCTGAATCTCCATTGAAAACTACAAATACCACAAAATCAGTACCTGAATCTCTGTGTTCACGTCTGCTGATGTCCAATCCATTCTGTGATCCCTTCTGTCTGCTACAGCAAACAAACAAACAAACACCAAAGAGGTTTACATTTAGGCCTGAACAGTTAAACAATTGAGGGCAAATCAAATTTAATGGTCTCTCAACATCCCTGACAAACTGTGTGTGTGTGTGTGTGTGTGTGTGTGTGTGTGTGTCTCTACTCTCCTCAACACTGCTTACCAAGAGTGCACCCTGACTGAATGTGTGTGTGTGTGTGTGCATATATGTGTGTGTGTGTGTGTGTGTGTGTGTGTGTGTGTGTGTGTGTGAGAGAGCATATGTGTGTGTCCTCTCCTCAGCACTACTTACCAAGATGACTGTATTCTCCATGTTCATCTCCATCATCACCATCATCATCATCACCATCGTCACCACCACCACCACCATCATCATCGTCACCATCACCACCATCATCATCTAGCTCCACTTTAATCCCAGAACCTGAAGACGCCGGCAGCATCCGGACCTCATCAGATACCAGCGAACTCAGATTACGGGAGTCAGGCGAGCTCAGATTATGGGAGTCAGACGTGACCATCTGACCCAGATTACAGGTGTCAGATGAGACGTCATTTTCCTCTTCAATCCCTGAGAAGAACGGAGTCTGTTGCAGCGAATTCTGTGCGTCAGGTAAGACTGCTGGTTTCTGGTGGTCAGGTGAGGTAAGTTGTTCTGAACAGACCTGTGGCTCCTCAGCTGCTGAGAGCTGCTCTGATTGGAGGGGAGAGATGGGACTTCGGCCTCGCTGCGACGCAAACAAACAAAAAATTACATTTTATCAGATTCTTCTGGTTTTGTCTTACACACACACACGCACACACAGACACATACAAGAGGTTTGTACACACACGTATGGAGACACATACAACATTTTACATACATACATACATTTTATCAGATTCTTCTGGTTTTGACTTACACACACACACACACACACACACACACACACACACACACCTGGTTTGCCTGTGTCCGTAGGTTGTCTTTCTCCTCCAGGTATTTCTGTTGTTCATCGATCTTCAACTTCAGCTGTTTGTTTGCCTCCATCTGCTCTGTCAGTCTTTGCCCAGTCTCCGCCTCCTTCTCCTCCAGATAATGAATCAGAACGCTGAGCTCTTGGTTCCTTCCTACTTCGTCCTAATAGATAGATACAGACAGCAAGTACGGTTAACGCCCCCAAATTGCGAGGGTGGAGTCAGCGTGGGGTTACCTCACTCACGTCAGATGTAGCGCTAAGCCGCGCGAACATCTGATGATCAACGATAGACAAGATATTTCAGGAGCCAGAAATCCTTGAATCTAACTGGACAAAAGGCTTGTCCATCAATTTAGTTGACGTACACTTCAGCCAATCACATCGAAACCAACCGATGACACTGGTTACGTTTGTTGGATTGGTTGGATTCAAAACAGTTGCTTCTTCGCTACGTCACACCCTCT
Organism: Sardinella longiceps; assembly: GCA_027497455.2. Taxonomy (NCBI): domain Eukaryota; kingdom Metazoa; phylum Chordata; class Actinopteri; order Clupeiformes; family Clupeidae; genus Sardinella; species Sardinella longiceps. Next base: position 50,177 of record JAODXP020000240.1, on the reverse strand, counting down.
ACAGCAGCCAGCAGTTTGGTTCGGTTAGAGAATATTGGGCTTGAGATTGCTCTGAAGGGCTTCAACATCAGATCGTTGCGCGGAAGTGCCTTAAAGTTACGTAGCGCATCATCTGACGTGAGTGAGGTAAAGCGTGGGGGAAAACAAAGGAAAATTAACATTATAGTGAATGGACAAGGTAGAGAAAGGTGCTTAACAATAATAGATCACTTAGTAAAATTGAACAAAGTCCATATTAGATATTTTGTCTAATCATGACCTGTTTGCCTGCTTGGGTTTAGACTAAAAAAAAAATTTCCATTGGTTGTCTATTGCAGAAACACTGACAGGAATGTCATGAGCTGTCTCGGCTCCTGTCATAACTGAAGCAACTTTCAATCATAAGTCTGATTAGCTCAGTTTAGCAAGCTAAAGTTAGCTACATTTACTATGGTAAGGAATGAAGTTGGCTAGTTAGCAAGCTAATGAAGCTAACAAGCTTCAACTAAATTGTCCTCAGTATCGTGTTTGGAGGGATGTCAAGTTCAGAATTCACATTGAACCATCTGAACATCATTACTACCTTAAGGCATTGCCCTAAAAAATGTGTCAAGGTCCTTGTAGTAGATGGTGCTCAGTGTAACTATTAGCTTAGCATCTCATTGACTTCCACACTGTGTGAGCCTGCTCTTTCCCCTATGAGGGACTATTTTTCTCTACTTCCCCCACGGCAGAGCTATATTTGTGAGCGTGGTCAGACTTGCCGTCTGTATCTATAAGGGCGCAGTTACATCAGACCCTGATTAAAGTGTTCATATTGTACAAATTTTTGTGTAGGTTAATTGACTCAAGAAATAGTATCATAATGTGTGTGTCCAGTATAAAGGAAAGTGACGCTCAATACAGGTCTGATATGTGGAATCATTGGAAAAGCCAACTGTGTGTATCCAATCTGACTTTTTATTGAAGGAATATTGTGTGTGTGTGTGTGTGTGTGTGTGTGTGTGTGTGTGTGTGTGTGTGTGTGTGTGTGTGTGTGTGCAGGGAGTAAAATTAGCACCCGCCACCGGCCAAATGCTTGTAAAAATGTGGTTTGGCTAATAACAAAAACCAAGCTACCTGCCACTAACAGACTACTGAAATACTGTATGACTGCTTCATACAGTAGCCTAAGTCTATGACTTTCGTCATTAATGTAAAATGAAATGAGCGGAGCCAGTAGGCGCCGTAGTAGTTGAGTTTAGATAATCAACTGCTATAAAATACATTTTCAACTTGGGTGTATTATGGCTTTTGTTACAGAGACACCCGAGAGAAAAGTAAAGTTGTTCTAAAAAGCACCCTACATTTTTTTTCAGGGACCAGTAAGAATATTTTTTGGATGGAAAATGATCAGGCCTTACCTGCCATTGGTTAATTTTATATCATGCATGTTCATATTGTTAACACATTGGACATGTTACACAGGGCAAAATAACCAACCCCATTTCCCAGCCTGTATTTCTATTGTGTAGGCTAAATGTAAGCAATAAATCCCGAGAAGCCGGTGTAAATGCTGGTTTTAGCACGGGTGTTGTTAGGCATGAGGCGCAGCCGAGTGCCGTTAGACATCCGTGCTAAAACCAGCATTTATACCGGACTCGAGGGGTTTATTGCGCTTCTAAAACTGTTACCAAGTTAACCAGCAATGGTTTCATTAACGGAAAACACAACCACGAGAAATATAGCAAGTTATTCATAGATACCGATTCCTCCGCCAAAAAATATACTTCCTCTTACTGAATGGTTGCCAAGTAACGCAAAAGCGCAGCTCCGTTCACTTTACTATGGCGCAGCAGTTTAGAGCGAAATGCGGTTGGAGCCGTGCTAAATGCTTTATTTACAATGGCATCAAACGCGTTTTCAACCAATCACAATCATGGACCGGAACTATCAGTTTTAGAAAAACAAATAAATCAACAACAACAACAAAAAACTGTCGCCTAACTATGTCCAGGGCTATGGCCTCTCCGAGTGCACAGATGCATTTTGTCTAGCCTCTAATGAATGACTTTGCTAAACTAATTTAAAAAACAACAACAACAACAACAACAACAACAACAACAACAACAAAAAACACACACAACAATGCAAGTCCAGCGCGCTGTCGCCTCAAGTGGGCGCCCTAAAGCTGGGAATAAAACTATAGATTTTCTCAGTCGCTTAGGCCTACAATATATGAGCACAAACACATGAACACATTTTGATAGTTGATATCATAACAACCTTATAACAAACTAGTTAAAGGAATAGTTCACCTCTTTAGGAAAATTGGTTATTCACCCACTTACCTGGAGTTGTATGTGGGTAAAGGCAATTAAGTGGAGAATGTGAGTCGAGGAGACAAAGAAAAGCCAGGAGGGCGACTGGAGCACATGGCGTCCTGGGAGGTTTTGTTTGATCAACTGCCTCTGTCAAGCTGCTGGTAGCCATATCAGATTTAGAACATGCACAGTATGACCCATGAGCTGCAAAATGATACCGTATTTTCTTTTCTCAAAGTCTACTCTAGGCCAAAACCTTATTTGTGACTTGAGAAATATTCTCTAAAATTAAGATCCTTTTACAGGACAAGTTTAGTCAAATTTCAACAAGAGCTCTACTGACAAGACATTTAGGCTAGGTCCAACCATAAGTTTCCTTGTACTGAGAATCTGCATTTCCCAGCTGTTGAAAACACAGTTTAAATTTCTGCTCCCGCTGGGAAATTAGATTCTCAGTACAAGGAAACATATGGTTGGACCTAGCCTAAATGTCTTGCATCAGTATTGGCTAGTCTCAAGTAGCTTTAGCAGTAGAGCTCTTGTTGATCAAACAAAACCTCCCAGGACGCCATGTGCTAGTTGGTATTGCTACGCCGAAAAAATAGTTCCAGAATACTCAAAATACCATATAAAATGTGACAGAAACTGTACTTTGCAACTATAATTGTTTCGGAACATCAATGGACACCACTAAACACTTGGCGAGCAGCACAAGTTTTAAAACAAAGGTTTAAGGTTGTTTTAAGGACATTATCGGACATGCACAAAGGAAGCCATTCTGAAGCAGAAAAGTGGGGATTCTAAATGAGCCAAATATCAGAGACAGGAGCAATCATCAAAATTTTGGTGTTGATGATTCTATTTCATCCTAGACACTCCAGAAAAGGGGCTAAACGTGTTAAAAACCAAACTTCCCCTTTAACATACTCCAAATGCCACCTATATGTGTGACCAGTGGCGGTCAGCACGGCACACGGCTCTCAAACCCGCCACCCCGCAAGCTACAAACTCCCTGCGTGGGAGAGGGATGCTCCAACCATCTGAAGCAACTTGTCATTGATCTATGTAATGTTACATTTTCTAAGCATATAATCTAAAATGTTCACAAATGTTAAGAGTTCAAAAGCAACTTGCTATTGAACTACAGTACAGACCAAAGGTTTGGACACACCCCCTCATTCAATACGATTAATTTATTTCCAGGACAAATTATATTGTAGATTCTCACTAAAGGCATCAGAACTATGAATGAACACATATGAAATTATGTACTTAACAAAAAAGTGTGAGATTATGACAAACTTTTGGACCTGAACCCGATCAAGATGGTTTGTGGTGAGCTGGACCGCAGAGTGAAGGCGAGCTGAAAGCTCTCTGGAAATGAATAACTGTTTAAGACAGTTGGAAAACCATTTCAGGTGACTACCTCTTGAAGCTCATCCAAAAAATAAAAAAAGAACAAAGCAGTTATCAAAACAAAAAAAGGATACTTCGATGAAACAAGAATATAAAACATATTTTCAGTTATTTCACACTTATTTTTATTAAGTACATAATGCCACGTGTTCATTCATAAGTTTGTTTATTTTGTAGATTGTCACTGAAGGCAACAGTCATGAAAACAAAGTAAATAATTTAATGGGAAAGTGTGTCCAAACTTTTGGTCTGTACTGTATGTACATATTCTGAGCGTACAACTGAACAGATAGCCTAATGTTCATTTTGTTTGACAACTTTCTCTTGCGCACATTATTCACCCATATCTGTGTGTGTGTGTGTGTGTGTGTGTGTGTGTGTGTGTGTGTGTGTGTGTGTGTGTGTGTGTGTGTGTGTGTGTGTGCGTGTGGTCTCGAGGCGGCGGGTCATATTTCGCAGATACGTGCCCTTCCTCAAGATGGCAGCCCTCCCCCAAAACAAGGCCTACAGCTCCTAGAAGGCCCAAGGGAAGCTGACAGGTGGTGTGTGTGTGTGTGTGTGTGTGGTCTCGAGGCGGCGGGTCATATTTCGCAGATACGTGCCTAACGTTTGTCAACGGTATTCCGTACAAATTCTAATTAATAATGCAGTGGGATTCATCAATTTAACGGCATCCCGCACACATGCCAGCGAATCGTAGCTGAGGTGGCATGGTGTTGGCACCGCTGATGGACACGGCTTGAACAAACCAGTTCATCTCGCTTGATTAAGGCCTCCCCAACACCTGTGGGTGCACAATGCACCACGCCCGGTTGTCTACAATTTTAATTTTAAAACTATCAGCGCATATAGTTGTAATGAAATTCATGTTGTAGAAGACAAGTCCCGGTGAGTAGACGTTGGAGAATTTTAGTGCGCATGTTTTAATTTTATAGTTAGGATACTGTTGTTTGTACGGGATAGCCTACCGTTCGATGGGTGGCACCCGGTGGCACGCAGATTGTCCGCAACACGTTGAAATCACGTTACAGCTCCTAGAAGGCCAAGGGAAGCTGACAGGTGGTGGTGGCCATCAAGGCAATTAAGACTTGAAGAATGTGATTTTGAAGGAGACAAAGAAAAGAAAAGAAAAGAAAAGCCAGGAGAGCGACTGGAACACATGGCATCCAGGGAAGTTTTGTTTGATCAACTGTAGACCAACTGATATCAGAAGAGCGTTTTTGTTGGAATGACCCATTTTTTTTTAGGAAGAAAGACTCTGTTTCTGACTGTTTTTTGGTTGAGTAAAACTGTTTTCATCCTTGTTTTGAGTTGGTGAAAAGAAACATTAAAAAGAAGCTTTTTTTCTGTTAAACCTTTTTTTTGTATCCTTCCTCTGCACTCCCCATAAGGCCAATGTTACAGTGTGTGTGTGTGTTAAGTTACCTGTAGTACTTGAATGATGAAGTGAGTAGCCTTCTCCAGGTCCTTGCAAGCTTGCTTGCCCCTCGTCACATTTATATTTTGTGTAGTGTCATCTTCCTACACAAGCACAGGCACAAACACAAATCAACACTTGTAAGTTAACATTGGTAAAAGGTGACTGCACAAGCAGTTTGTATGGCATTAGCTAAGCTTCAGTTTCACAGTTTCAGTAAGTGTGTGTGTGTGTGTGTGTGTGTGTGTGTGTGTGTGTGTGTTTTACCTGTAGTAAGTGTATGATGTCCTCGGTAGCCTTCCTTAGATCCGTGCACGCTTGTTTGTGTCTCGTCATACTGAGCAAGTTTACGTCTTAAGTATGTCAAAAGTAATATCGTCGTAGACAGTTTATCGTTACAGGCTTTCGTTAACGTTAGAACAACAATGCGAGTGGACTGCGCGCCAAGCAAAGAAGCGTGAGGAAAAATATCTCCGTTATGTAGGATTTCACCCTGCCTGATTCGTCTTCTCTGTTGAAAGAGAGAAGGCCAATGTAGTTGTTCAGTTCCGTCAAAACTGTGCTCGACATCAGACAACGCGTGTTGTTTCTCACGGATAAACCAAAGATCTTTCATTAGTTGACAACTCTCTCTACTTCGTCGACGGCGACAATATTGTCATACAATAATGTCGCCCTCTAGCGTACTGGATGTAAATTCAATCTGTTATCTGTAGTTAGATAGCCCTAAAGATAGTCGCTTAATAGCAGTTTTTTTTTCTTGTGATCTTGTTTTTTTCCCTTTTATTTTATTTTTCAAAACAGTTTTTTTTTTTGCTAAAATTTAATCTCAATATATTTCCTCTCTAAAAGCTTGTGTGTTCCCATCCAGGACACTTGGGGGCTGTAAGACTACAACGATGACTGAACGTAGCCTAAAGTAAAATCTATCTAGCTCGCAAAACTTTCGTGAGCTGTGTTGATGTGCTGATGAGAATATAGGTTCTTGCAACGGTCAATTTAAGTCCCTTAAAAAGTTTCACGGCGAATCAACGCAGTATAGTAGTAGTCCAATCTTCTACTTTTTAAATGAGGATTTAAATTTACATTCTGTCTGAACAAAATGGACAAACTACCGAAGGATTCGACAAAGTTTTCTACAGTTGGCGTCACCGAAGACCACGGGAGTGATGAAGAGGCGAGTTTCTGAGTAACGTTAGGCCTACTAAAAACGTGGGATATGAGCAATTATCGCAAATAATAAGTATATAAATATATTAATGAAATAAAACTTTTAGATATTGCGGTAAAATTGCTTTCAGGATCCTCCAGACATTCACATTATCTGATTTTCAAGCATCCAAATTTAGCTAATAATGCATGACATAACGTTATTTCTGTGGGTTGCACATTTTAAGTATTCAGTGAATTTGTATTGTAATTCTTATTTTGTTTAATTCTTAACGGTAGTTTATTCATTGATTTGAAGCTAAATCTTGTGGAGACCCTTCAGATTTGGAAGTAACGTTACCTTTCACAGCAGTTAGTTTTAAATTGAAAAATAAAAGTCCTCTTTCCTGGTACCTTGCAGTCTGTCACCTAAAATAATATGTTAACCGAAACCATACAGAAATGTTGCAAATTTTATTCAAAACCTGAAGCCATTCTTTACCTTTCACAGTAGTTAATTTAAAAAAAAAAAAAAAAATGGAGTGTGCTTATTGTTGGTGGTTAGTGTGAAGTGTGTATTTTTGAGACAACAGTAAATGTGAACCTATGTAAACGTAATGGCTAATCAACTGTTAATAATAATAATATTGTTGTTGTTTTTATTTTAGGATTCATCTGCACATACACCCTCCAGTGCCAACGCAGAGACAGGTGGGCAAGGGGATAACGGAAGCAACGCACCAGGTAACGGAAGCAGTGGAGGTGGCTGGATAAGTGAGGACCTGACCCCCGACGAACAGACACGTCTCCAGGAAGGACGCGAGAAGATCAAGGCAGAAAAAAACAGATTTGTTCAGTCCCTGAGAGAGGATCAGGTATTTGTTTGTTTGTTTGTTTATCTTTTTTTTCTATTCTTGTCTGCTTTGTACTGACTGGTATGAGATGTCTGTGTCTTTGTATTGAGTCAAAACTCCTGCCAAATGGGGGCGTCGTGGCTCAGGTGGCTAAGGCGCCATACCATAAATCCGGGTTCGATTCTGATCCGAGGTCATTTCCCGATCCCTTCTTGTGTCTCTCTCACCCCTCTCGTTTCCTGTCTCTCTGCTCTGTCCAATCAAAATAAAGAGGAAAAAGACCCACAAAATATCTTTAAAAAAATCCTGCCCAAGACAAATTTCTCATGGAGACAATAAAGTTCTTCTCTCTCTTCTCTCTCTCTCTCTCTCTCTCTCTCTCTCTCTCTCTCTCTCTCTCTCTCTCTCTCTCTCTCCCTCTCTCTCTCTCTATCTATCTATCTATCTATCTATCTATCTATCTATCTATCAGATGAAAGAAGTCCTTCGCAAGGCAGTGGTGAAGTACCCTGGATTCACGATGGACCTGCTGGCCTTGATGAAGGACGCAGAGACGCCCAGAGTACTGGAGGCTGGCGGACAAGACTGGTGCATCTGCAACAACTGCAGGCCCATGGAGACGGACCAGCAGCGCCTCTGTTGCGGAGAGACACCGCAGAAATGCATCAGTCGCATGGCATACATGAGGTACTATGAGAGAGAGAGAGAAATGCGTCAGTCGCATGGCATACATGAGGTACTATGAGAGAGAGAGAGAAATGCGTCAGTCGCATGGCATACATGAGGTACTATGAGAGGGGGAAAGAGAGAGAGTATGTGAGTGAGAGAGAGAGAGAGAGAGACAGATGGGAGAAATGCATTAGTTACATGGCCTACATGAGGCACTAGTAGAGAAGGGGGAAAGAGAGAGAGAAATCCATCAGTCACATGGCTTATATGATGTACTAGTAGAGAGAGTGAGAGAGACGGAGAAATACGTCAGTCACTTTACCTACATGAGTCAGATGGCCAACATAAGGTACTACTAGAGAGAGAGAGAGAAAGTGAGTGTAATGGAGAAAGAAAGGGGGTGATGGTCTACATGAGGTACTACTATACAGACAGAAAGAAGGGAAGAGAAAGAAAAAGGAGGGGGAGTATAAATGCACACTCTGGTCCATTGGCCTGCATACTTTATAAAAAGTGTTACTTGTTTTACAAACTATATAAAATCCTCTTTAACCGTCTCACCCCCTAGGCATTACATCCTGAATTCGGACCTCCTGGCCATATCTCGCCACATGTGGCACGATCTCGTCGCAGACGACCACCCAGAGCTGGGCGATGAGCAGAGGATGATCCGATGCACGGCCTATCGGCAGTTTTTGGCATGGCAGCGCGGCCGACCCGGGATTGAGGCAGGAATTCCGATCCCGAGCTGCTGTGTCTGGAGAATCAGGGAGTATTTTCCGGATCCAAGGGGCCTGTACACGCAGTCAGAGTGCGTTGGCTGCCCCGCATCGGAATACCCAGACCTAGACAGTGTGTGTGACTATCCAATGGGATACTAGTTTGTTTCATAATTATTATTAATAATAATAATAATAATAATCTAATCAATATCCCATAAGAATTTTCTTAATTTTTTCCCCAGATCCTATTGAAGATTTGTATTCTTAAATTTGTTCCCAGGTCCCATTGAAGATTTATATTCACCAACATAGGTTTTTCAATGGTACCTCAAGAACAAATGTAAGAAAATTCATATGGGATATTAGTTTGTTTGATAATTGATATTATAATGCTATTGTAGTGTGGTGGGTCTTACAAAGGCTTGTTCTGGCCTTCTCAGGTCTGTGTGTGTGCTGGCACTTCTGAAGATTGTTTTGTTATTATTTACAAAGGTTTTTCATGGCCTAAGGCCTCTTGCACAGAGTCTGTGTGTTTCAGTCTGAAGGTATTATTATTATTATTATTATTATTATTATTATTATAATTATAGTGTTAAGATTGTTAGGTGTGTAGTTCAGGGTGCATACCTTTCTTGATTTATAGATCGATTGATTGATACTAGGAAGAAATTTGGTTTATTGTAAACCAGGGTTCTCACACCTCCTTCGTTCTTTGCAAGGAAAACAAGGTGTTGATCCATAATAGCTCCATTTACTTGTTCATAGGTGTGTTTGTGAAAGAGAGAGAAAAAAAGAAAGATTAGAAAATAACTACGAGCAATGAGAGAGTTGTGTTAATAGTTGTTGACTAAAAAATTCATGTTGTTAACATCATTCCTTTATGTTACCTGACTGTGCCTGGAACTGTTTTGAATTCCATCTCTCTCTACATTCCATTCTTTTCCTAATTCCAAGTTCTGCGTGCTCAGAGGACTCAGTCCTTTTAGCAGGTGAAACAGTTCACTAAAATGTATTAATTTGTGGAGTAACGTTGATGTGCCTCAAGACTTCTGGTCAGTGTGTTTTTTTGTTTTGTTTTTTTTTTTACTCTTTTTGACACTCTTTGAAAATAATTTGTGCACTATATTTGACATGTTTTGTTTGTTTGTTTGTTTGTTTTGAGACACTAAAGACTATTTGAAATATATTGTGTGCACTGTATTTGTGTCTATGGTGAATGGCATAGTGGATGACTGATGCCCCACCAGTGTTGAAATGGCCATCCAGATTGTATATAAATAACATTTCATTTGAAAGGCCATCCAGGTTGTGCATATAAAAACATATTTAATCTAAAATATTACCATTTAAGGTGATTCCGGTTAAATAAATAATATTTCATTTGAAACATTACCTTGTAAGGAGTTCTTTTCAATCCACCTTGAGGGTACAGTATATCAGACTTGGGTCTCTTATGCTATTGAATGAATGAGTGTTCATAGATAAAAGCATTTCTCTGCATGATTATTCTAATTCTAAAAGTTTCTATCTATTTGGGACTTCCCAATTTGTGGGTTTCCCATGTGCATTATTTGAAAGAAAGTGAATTTATACATGTTTTAAAAGTTACTACCCATATTTCTTCAAGTCATAAAGAAGGATGAATTCAATGCATTTCAACGATAGAATGTTCAGTTTACTACCATGGAATGTTCGGGTGTGAAATAAGCCCATAGGAGTTTGAATGTCAATCTTCAATGCAAAAAAGCATAAATTTGGCTAAATGCATAAATTAAGCAATCAACTCTTAAAGTGAAGGATATTTGTCCTTAATTTTTAAAAGTTTTAAAAAGGAAAGTGGTTTTAGTCTTATTATGTGTACACTTCTGCAGTTGATGTAGTAGACATAATCTTTTGAAATGACAATGTGCTCTCTGGTTGTCCCATACGCTTTGAACAATAACATGTCTGGCTTTCCAAATACTATCCAAACCATTTAAATTTAACACTTTTGCTTTTGATGAAGTGGTGCAACGTTACAAAGCACTGATCTGTGCATTAATTTTATGTTTTTTATAATTTTGAAAACTTCTACAATTCTGCATTTTGCTGTCATAAGTACTGAGTGTAGATTGAGGAGAAAAAACAGATACGCAATGCAAAGAGAGAGAGAAGGAAAGAAAAGGAATAAAACAATGAAAGAGGTATGAACGCTTTGGCCACATGAGCTCACTATGGAGTTCACATCCAGCACGCTAGAGGGCGATATTACCACAAATCTGAAAGTGTTCGGCTAGTCGAAGAAAATTCAGTTGTGAGAACCGGAACGGAACAAGAAGCTGCTGCTTTGTGGATGAGTTGAAAACACAGTTTTGCAGGACTGTTTTGTAAATCCAAATAGCGTTTTTGAGTTCGACATTTACAGGCGAGATCCAACTACTTTTCTCCTCTCTTTCAACGAACATGACAGAACAGGCAGCGCTCTGACTATGGAGTTTTTCCTTAGCCTACGTCCCTGGGCTTGACACCCCAACCCACTCGCATTTGATGCAACGTTAGCAGCGTACTGTACGAAGCTTGCCTGGTCGCATCGTTAGCGTAACATATCAGTTTACGACGATGTTGTCTTTTGCAGAGACATTATTTGTTTTGCCTCATGCCTGAACAGGTCTAGCTTAGTGTTGATATGTTTGAATGGAAACGCGAATTTTCTCCTTTCAAATATGATAAGACAGAAGCAAGCCTGTGTTGACCTGGAGAAGGCTACTCAGTCCATCATACAAGTACTACAGGTAACACAGAGAGAGAGAGAGAGAGAGAGAGAGAGAGAGAGAGAGAACGATTTAAAACTATATTTTTATGAGGCAAACCTCTTTGAGTAACGTCATATTGCCTTGCCAGAGAAGTGCTCTTTCAGACATCTTTACCAAAACATTTTCCCGTGTTGGTTCAGAGTACAATACTGAGTGTGTAACATCACCACAACACTACACCATAAATTAGCATCATGTTCTCATCTGGTCCAAATAAGTTTGCAACCCATCCTAGAATAATATTCATATTACTCATAGGAGATAATGAATGTCATTCACTGTGTGTGTGTGTGTGTGTGTGTGTGTGTGTGTGTTCAGGATGAAGTTGACAAAAATCGAGAGCTCTGTCTGCTGTTTCACCATCTAAAAGAGACTGAGGAGTCACAGCTTAAGCATAAGATGGATGATGTTCAGAAACACCTGGAGGTGAGATTGAAATAACACTAGCCTCATCTTCTGGATGAGACGTTAAACCGAGGTCCTGACCCACAGTGGTCATAACAAAAGATCCCATGACACTTGTCGCAAAGTAGGGGTCCTGGTGTCTGGCTAAAGTCTCAACCTGGCTCATTCAATCTGGCCCCCTAATCTCCCCACCAATTGGCTCATTCATCCCTTCTCTCCTGTCCATTCCCTCACTCTCCACCTCAAACTGGTGTGTGGTGAGCGTTCAGGCGCTGACTGTGATGTCATTGAATGATGAATGAGTGACACTGAATGATTTGAGCCAAGCTCATGAAAGATCCCATGACACTTGTCACATAGAGTATGGAGTTCCCTGGTGTCCTGGCTAAATTCCCAACCTGGCTCATTCAATCTGGCCCCCTTAGGGCCTACCTAACACTTGTGGCTGCACCATGTCCGATTATCATCAAATTTCATTTTAAAACTATCAGTGCATAAAGTTGTGATGAATTTCGTATCATAGAGGATTTATTTCAGTTTGAGTTACGTCACATTGTTACTTTCTTTTGTTTTTCATTAGATCCTGTGTATCATAAATCACTCAGGAGAACGAAAAGCTAGTGGATCATGGGACAATATTTGTATGTTCTTATAAGTGTTCAAGCTGCATTAAATTGTAGATGGCACTTTTAATGCGTGAACAGGACCTAAAAAGAGTTGATTTGTGTTTGTGTAGGAAGATGAAACTACACTACATATGAATATGATGAGACACAAGCAAGCCTGCAAGGACCTGGAGAAGGCTACTCAGTTCATCATACAAGTACTACAGGTAACACACACACACACACACACACACACACACACACACACACACACACACACACACACGCACGCAAGCCTGTGTGGACCTGGAGAAGGCTACTCAGTTCATCATACAAGTACTACAGGTAACACACACACACACACACACACACACACACACACCTGTAAGGACCTGGAAAGTTCAGATTTTCTGAAGGAAAACTATTTTTCATTGTATTTATGAATATCTCAAACAATTTATTGTTATTAAAAAATATCTCAAATAATTTGATTTAATATTTTTCTTTGTAATTATAAATATCTCAACCAATTTAAAAGACAGATAGAGAGCAGGTTGAGGGTGATTTCACAGTAGCCAGAAGAGACCTAAACTTGTCTCTAAACTTGTCATCATCAGCCGAATTGTATTTTATGTAACATCCCCCACCTGTGCACACCTGCCTGTGATGGAAGAAAAGTTCAGGCCTCAGGATTTATTTTTCACTACGCCCTGTCAAAGCTTAGTAGGTCTTGGTTTGAACGTACAACTAGTGATTATTTGTTAGGAAGAACATATGCTAATGTGTTTGCATGTTAACATACATGTATGTATATGTTGCCTTTAGGATGAAGTGGGAAGGAACCAGGAGCTCTGCGTTCTGATTCGTTGCCTGGAAGGGAGGGAGGCGGAGACTGAGCAGAGTCTCACCAATCATGTTCAACCTAACAATAGGCTGGAGCTGAAGAAAGATGATGAACGACAGAAACAAAACTCGACAAACCAGGTGAGTGTGTATGTGTGTGTAGAGGGGTTGTAGCTTTCTTTTTAAAAAGTTAATGTGTGTGTGTGTGTGTGTGTGAAGTTAATGTGTGTGTGTGTGTGTGTGTGTGTCAGATAAAACCAGAAGATTCTGAAGAATCTCTTTCCATCTGTTCTATGTTTTTCAGCAAATAGTGTGTTCCAGATCTCCTCTCCAATCAGAGCAGCTCTCAGCAGCTGAGGAGCCACAGGTCTGTTCAGAACAGCTTACCTCACCTGACGACCAGAAACCATTGGTTTTACCTGCTCAGATTACGACCCTACAGGTATCTAGGGCCCAGAATAAAAGTCTACGGGCCTCTGGGATTAAAGAAGAAGATGACCATGTTGAGCGTCCAGATTCACTGGCCTCCCCGGACAATTTTAATCTGATTCAGATTGACTCTTGTAACGCCCAGGGCCCAAACACACTGAGTTCACTGATCACGTCTGAAGCTGGTAATCTGAGTTCGCTGGTCACGTCTGGCGCTGGTAATCTGAGTTCGCTGGTCACGTCTGACTCCTCCTGTAATCTGGGTTCACTGGTTTCCGCTGATGTCCATATGCTGCCTGGGTCTTCATTGTCCAGGATTAAAGTGGAGGAAGATGATGGTGGTGGAAATGGAGACTACATTCAGTTAGGTAAGTAGTAATGAGAAGAGGTGATACACTCACAAACACACACAGAGAGAGAGAGAGAGTCATATTCAGGAGGTCGGGTGTGTTTGAGACCCCCTGTTGTATTTTGGCTGTTTACTTTTTTTTTTTGTTCCTTCAGCAGAAAGAACAGATCTCAGAACTGACCAGAGAAACTCTTCAGATGCAGCCGTGAAAACGGAACAGATCCAGGTAACCACTGTAGGTTACTGTCTGTTTGATGTATTTAGGGCCGTCAACAAATACTCTTAATATGTATGTGAATAGTAAAAAAAAAAAAACCTTGAATGAAGGGTAACAAAAATGCACTGTGCTGTCTCAGTGTTAGATGTTTTTGTTGAGATTAGATGTTTGTGTTGAGTTTTCCCTCTTTGATTTGGCAAGTAGTTGTATAATAAGCAGGATAATCTATTGTCCGCTGGTCATTATATGAAAATATTTCCATTGCGTGTCGGTTTCTCTCTCTCGCTTTCGTCGGTGTCGGTTTCTCTCTCTCGCTTTCGACATGACAGGAAACAAGTGGGAGAGAGAGATGGGGTAGGATCGGGAAATGACCTCGGGTCGGAATCGAACCTGGGTCCCCGGAGTAATGGTCTGACGCTCTAGCCACTGAGCCACGGCGCCCCCATTCCATGTCATCTTTAATGTTGACTGGGTTATTTACCTTTCTCTTATCCCGTGTGTTTCACAGACGGCTCCGGTCCTCAGCACTGAAACAGACTCGTCCTCTACAGACCTGGTGTCTCTCTACCAGTTGAAGAGGGTGTCAGTGGTGCTGGTGGACTGCAGTGGGACACAGACATTATCAGTGAAGGAGGAGGAAGAGGAGGGTGTAAATGGAGAACAGACGGGGGTTGAGAACGAGATGGACATAAGCGAGGAACCGATGGGAGCAGTGAAGGAAGAGGAAGAAGAAACCAACAGAAATGGAGAACAGACAAATACTGGTAAGACGCATCCCTAAGGCCCCCCCCCCCCCCTCCCTCCCAAACACATATGATGAGGACTAGAAATGCTAATTGCAACAATTTCTAATTAACTAATAACAAATAAATTGACCTCTGCTCAGCTTGACACCAGCCTACTAAAAAAAAATACAAAAGAGAAATTATGAGCCTGCCGTTATATGATAATAATATAACCTGTCTCTATCTGTTGAGCATTTTAGTGAAATCAAAAGTGATGCTAGAATTTTCTAGGTCTTTCATAGACTACTTCTACTTATGGTGGGACACTACAGATGTGAAACTTGCATTCTTGCACCATTTGCCTGTTTGCCGTTTGCCCTGGCAGGACATCCAACTGACGGATGAAAAAATGAAGACACCAAAACGTTTTTGACAAAACAAACGGAAAAAGCATGGGGAAGTAGCAAATAATTTCAGAAAGACCAATAAGCACAAGCTTAGACATAACAAGACATCCACGCGACCTAGTAACAGAAGAACAAGTTGTCACAGGTTCTCTGTAGTTTTATGTTCAAATATTGTAGCTGTCCGATGAAAAGCGTGTATGTCCGTTTTTGATTTTTGATTTTGGTTTTTGATGATTCCTTTTTTGGGGTGGCGGGCTTTTTGGTGTTAGGGTAGTAGAGAGTGTGACAGGAAATGAGTGGGAGAGAGAAATGGGTAAGGATTGGCAAATGACCTCGAGTCAGACTCGAATCTGGGATTTACTTATGCACGAGCCTGCTGAGCCACGGCGCTCCCAGCTTCGGAGAATAATTGACTAATGAAAAGATACGAAAGTACTTCAAATCTAATTTTCAAGTATCTCCATTTGACGTCAGAGCTGGCCATCAAACCGCACATTTCCTGCTCTGATGAAAGCTAAGCTTTTCGTTTCACAATCGTCTCACAATTGTCTCTGGCAATTACTACAAACCAAGATTCCTTTTCACACACTGCTGGATAATCCCATTTTCAAGGTAAAGTATTATCAATGGTTATTGTTTATTCTTAGATGATTTTATCTACTCTGTATTAGTTTGGCTGTGATGTGAGCAACCGACCCAGAGACATTGCTATGACGAGAGAATGTTCCGCTTGGTACACGCCCCTTGGTGGAGTATAGTCTAGGAGAAATTAGTAGAGTTTAGGCTGTGTGGAAACCGACCGTAAGGCAACAGAGACTTTTATCGCTTGCAGTCTGAACTTTAATAGTCCTCCTATTGAATTTGAATTCCCCTTGGGGATCAATGAAGTATCTATCTATCTCTATCTATCTTTCTCCCTTGGGGATCAATGAAGTATCTATCTATCTATCTATCTATCTATCTATCTATCTATCTATCTATCTCTATCTCCCTTGGGGATGAATGAAGTATCTATCTATCTCCCTTGGGGATCAATGAAGTATCTATCTCTATCTATCTCCCTTGGGGATCAATGAAGTATCTATCTATCTATCTATCTATCTATCTATCTATCTATCTATCTATCTCTATCTCCCTTGGGGATGAATGAAGTATCTATCTATCTCCCTTGGGGATCAATGAAGTATCTATCTATCTCTATCTATCTCCCTTGGGGATCAATGAAGTATCTATCTATCTCTATCTATCTATCTATCTATCTATCTCTATCTATCTCCCTTGGGGATCAATGAAGTATCTATCTATCTCTATCTATCTCCTCTTGGGTATCAATGAAGTATCTATCTATCTCTATCTATCTCTATCTCCCTTGAGGATCAATGAAGTATCTATCTATCTATCTATCTATCTATCTATCTATCTATCTATCTATCTATCTATCTATCTATCTCTATCTCCCTTGGGGATCAATGAAGTATCTATCTATCTATCTATCTCCCTTGGGGATCAATGAGGTATCTATTTATCTCTATCTATCTCCCTTGGGTATCAATGAAGTATCTATCTATCTCTATCTATCTCCCTTGGGTATCAATGAAGTATCTATCCATCTCTATCTATCTCCCTTGGGGATCAATGAAGTATCTATCTCTATCTTTCTCCCTTGGGGATCAATGAAGTATCTATCTATCTCTATCTATCCATCTCCTCTTTTCCCCCTTGACAATTAATGAAAAACGTTTACTGATTGTGTGTGTGTGTCTATTCCAACAGTAAAAAGGCCCTACCCCTGCCCCCAATGTCAGAAGATGTTCTCGACAAGGAAAACACTCCAACAACACCAGCGAATCCACACAGGAAAAGGTCTGTGTCACTGCGCTCACTGTCCCAAGATCTTCACTCGAGAGGGAAACCTCAGACAACACCTGCTCACTCACACGGGCGAGAAGCCGTATCATTGCACTCAGTGCGACAAGCGCTTCTCTGCGTTGAAAACACTCAGAAGACACCAACTCCTTCACACTGGGGAGAGGCCCTTCATCTGTGGTCAGTGTGGCAAGAGTTTCAATCGAGAGGAACATCTGAAAAAACACGAGCGGACTCACGCAGGAGATAGGAGACAACACCTCTGCTTGCAGTGCGGGAAGAGCTTCTCGAAGTACACCAAGCTTTTACAACACATGGCGATTCACAGCGAAGTGAGGAAATATGATTGCTCTCAGTGCGGCAAGAGTTTCCTTCTAAAGGAACATCTAAAACGACACCAGCTCACACACACAGGAGAGAGGCCGTACCACTGCACTCAGTGCGACAAGACGTTCACCACTAATGGAGATCTCAAAGTACACTATCGGAGTCACACAGGAGAGAGGCCGTACCGCTGCGCTGAGTGTGACAAGAGTTTTATGCGGTCGGGCCATCTCAAAAGACACGAGTCTATCCACACAGGAGTGAGGCCGCACCAATGCACTCAGTGCGATATGAGTTTCACACTCGAGCAAACGCTCAAACGACACATGCTCGTTCACACAGGAGAGCGGCCGTACCACTGCGTGCAGTGTGGCAAGAGCTTCCCGCGTGAGCAGAATCTCAGAGTTCACCAGCGCACTCATGCTGGAGTGAGAAGCGAACGTTTTGTATTACAGACTGTGGCAACAGTTTAAAGGAATATTCCAACTTTTTTATTAAATTGGGTTATTCAGTCTTACCTGGAGTTACATATGTGGCTACAAATATTTTGGTGTCAGTGCATGCATTTTCCTTTTCTGGCAACCCAAATTTTAGCTTAGCATAGGCGCTGAAATGTAATATTGCCATATACTACATAGCTATGTAGAAGGTAAATTTAACGTCATCCAAAGGTGGAGTATTATTATATAACCTGATTGGATTAAGGTGTTTTAAATATTTGTAAAAGTAAAACTATATTTATAGACCAAGGGCTTTTAAATGTTTGTGATGTTTTCAATTTAAACTATTTTGTGTAAAAAACAAGTTTATTTTCAACGATAAATAAAAATGCCAAATTCAAACAATATAGCTTGTAGGAGGAAATTGTGATGAGACCTGCTTAACTCAATAATAGATTTTTTATTTATTTTTTATTATTTATACTATTCACTATTGCACTACCTCCTCTGGCCACCTTCCTTTTGCAATGTTAGTCAAATACTATCATTGACTTTAAAACTCTTCACAAATGTTCGCCTGTGTTGGCAAATTTGAACGCACATCAGGGATTTCATGGACAAGAGAACTCATTTAGAGACCCATGTGTTTGCATCAGTAGAGATTTTAGCATGGCTAGAGCTTCATAAAGGTTGACAATTAAACTTTGCAAAATATCAATAAAAAACATGTATAATTTCTTCTACAAGTGTCACTTCAAGTGTGATTATTTGTGTTTTATTTAATTTATTTATTGTAGTTTCTGGCAGTGCAAAATTCGCTTCCTATTATGTGTTTATTATGTGTCAAACATTTAACAGTACAGGCAACATAATTGTCAAAAGATCTACCGATATATTAACAATGGTAGAGTGTGTTATAACAGTGCAGTCATGTAACAAAACCCAGTCTCTCAGGGGTATTCACATCTTATACCTGATCGTACGTGATTATTACATTGTCACACTACATTCACATGATTCATTATCCTCACATTCAAGCAAAACAGTGCATGGACACTTTCTTTCTTTTTTATACTGTTTATTGATTTTCCAGAAATCTCACATGCAAATCGCATACAGAATCATATCATCTGTCAAACATAGTGTTACAAATCACAAGTCTCCCCATCCCTCCCACCCTCCCCATCACCCAGGATAGGACAACAGATTGTAGGATATATCCACAAAGGTCAAAGATTTAAAACAA
>JAODXP020000240.1:0-30920 GCA_027497455.2 Sardinella longiceps | reverse complement strand
TTAAGGTTCAGAAGGGTAGGAGCATAGCCTTACAAGCCAGACTATAGCATAAAATGTATAGTCTGGCTACGAGTGATAGACCCCTGGGTACAACGGCGGCATTCAATTCCTCTACCTCTCGGCTTAGGAATGCACCCACTAGTTTCGCTGTATTGTCCCTCTTTATTGTACAAAGTACAACAAAAGGATTGTACTATAAAAAGGATTGTAGGCCTATCTACTGAAAGTAGAATCAATATTGTGTCCACATTCAGCTCCTGTAGTATACAGTGTAAAGCAGTTTGCCTGTACGGAAACGGTACATGTTTGTTCCTATGTAGCCTGTTTGATCAGCCTCTCGAGGGAGTGGTTACTTAAATCTTGAGGTTAAACTTGGGGTGCAAGTTGATGCACAAGTTAGGAGCAGAGATTAAGTTTGGAACGCCATGTATGCTGTAGGAACACTTATGTGCACTGTCGGAACACTATGCACTGTACACGTTCAGAAGTCTGTCTACACTCTTGTAATACTATGTGCACAAATCCTAATCAAAGTTGAAAACCACAGTGGTAAAAATTAGCAGTAAATCCCAAAACTTTGGGCTTGTGTATTGATGTGAAACAAGTGTTCTATCAAAAAATATGTTAGGACGATAATAAATTACTTCATTGTTGCACAGCATTAACTTTATTTATTTATTTATTTATTTATTTATCTTTCCTCAGATCATGGGAGGGTTTGAATTGAAAGTGATTGTCCCTGACCGTGATACAGAGGAGCTGGTGTTGGACGAGAAACCACAGACCATAGAGGAACTGGAAACGGCCATTCGTGAACGCTGTGGTTTACCGTACAACTTCACCATGATGTATGAAGATCCTGCCTATGGGAATGCCTTGAGCAGTTTGGACAATATGGATGCTCTGCCTGCAGCTGCCACAGTTCTGGTGGTTCCAGAACCAACCAACACCACACCAGAGGTTCCGGAACGAACCAGCACTCCATCAATGCTTCCGGAACGAACCAGCACTCCATCAATGCTTCCGGAACTAGACAGCTATCATGACCAACTGTCAATGGATCCGAAAATAGCAAGCTACTTTTCAATGGATCTGGATCTACCCAGCATGTCCTCCGATATCTCAATGAACTCTGTTGACTCTGTTACTACAGCAACGTCAAAGCTGCAGAGCTGGCCGCCGATGTTCAACATTCCAAGATTTTCAGCCGATGTGGAGCTCCGCTTAAGACAGGCCAACGAGTCCTACCGGCGAAACAGAAAAACATTCACTTGTTCGCTGTCCATGAAACGCAAAATGCTAGGGGAGTTAGCCAAGGAGATTTACAAATATACCGCCTATCCAACGAAGGACCGGTTAGCTGATGTTGCGCGAGCGCTGATTGCTAAACATCCTTGTCTCTCCGAAGTGGGATCTCCAGACGGTTGCTCCGGATGGACGAATAGTCTGTACTTCAAGATGGGAAATTTCCGGAATAGGGAAGGAAAACAAGCGAAGCCCAGAAAACCGAAGAGATTCGAGTTCAGCTCCGCTTCATCTGACGAACCGGAGAGAATGACTAACGAGCAGGACTTGGAGGAGGCACGAGTTTTGCTCGTGGAGGAGATGAGAAAGGAGAAGCCAGAGGAAATGATAGTTTTGCTGAACATGAGTCAGACGTTTGCTCTGAGGAGACGAGAGGTGGTGGAGCAGGAGGCTCCTCTGGACACTTTGAGAGAAAGGTGGCCCGCTCTCTTCACAGAGGGACAGGTAACTAACTATATTTTAAATTCATTTTATTTCTATTTTTATGGGTTGGGGGGGGTTCTTTTTTTTTTGGCTTTACGGAGATGGACAGGAAATTGAGTGGAGGGAGAGAGATGGGGGAAGGATCTGGAAACAGTAAGTCTCCTTGCATGGGGGCTTTTTAAACTTTGTTTTTAGTGTCTTAACGAAGATCTTACAGTTGATAGTGTTGGATGGATTTAAAAAAAATGATTTGTTAGTTGGTCTGAATGTTGCATTACCTGGTGTGAAGTGTAGTTTATGTGAACTTTGCATTATCTCCTGTGATTCTCAGGTGTTTGCTGAGTTTTATAGGATCACCGAAACCAACCTGAGTGACTTCTTTGTATCCCTCGACCGCTACACGCCAGGCTTGGTCTCGCTGTTCAAGGACAAGCGGGGAGTCGTGGGCGAGACGCTAGACGGGTTCCTGCAGCAAGTCGATGTAGACGTAAGGACACTCATCACACACTTATTATTTATTTTTATTTATTTATTTCTATTATTATTTTATCATTATTTCGAAAGGACACTCGTCACACACTTCCAGACTGTACACTTTCGTCGACGGATCCCATTGATTTGCATGGAGCTTTCGCAAAATGCATTGTGGACCTGTCCATCCCAACGCCTCCGTTGTGTCTGTCAAGGACATGTTACCCATTTCAGACTGTCCACGTCTGTCGGCAGATCACACAGCATGGAAGTTAAGGACATGTTACCCATTTCAGACTGTCCACGTCTGTCGGCAGATCACACAGCATGGAAGTTAAGGACATGTTACCCGTTTCAGACTGTCCACGTCTGTCGGCAGATCACACAGCATGGAAGTTAAGGACATGTTACCCATTTCAGACTGTCCACGTCTGTCGGCAGATCACACAGCATGGAAGTTAAGGACATGTTACCCGTTTCAGACTGTCCACGTCTGTCGGCAGATCACACAGCATGGAAGTTAAGGACATGTTACCCATTTCAGACTGTCCACGTCTGTCGGCAGATCACACAGCATGGAAGTTAAGGACATGTTACCCATTTCAGACTGTCCACGTCTGTCGGCAGATCACACAGCATGGAAGTCAAGGACATGTTACCCATTTCAGACTGTCCACGTCTGTCGGCAGATCACACAGCATGGAAGTCAAGGACATGTTACCCATTTCAGACTGTCCACGTCTGTCGGCAGATCACACAGCATGGAAGTCAAGGACATGTTACCCATTTCAGACTGTCCACGTCTGTCGGCAGATCACACAGCATGGAAGTCAAGGACATGTTACCCATTTCAGACTGTCCACGTCTGTCGGCAGATCACACAGCATGGAAGTTAAGGACATGTTACCCGTTTCAGACTGTCCACGTCTGTCGGCAGATCACACAGCATGGAAGTTAAGGACATGTTACCCATTTCAGACTGTCCACGTCTGTCGGCAGATCACACAGCATGGAAGTTAAGCGCTTTAACCACTGAGCTGAAAAGCCCAGGCTTCCAAAACTCAGTGGTTAGAAGTGTTCTTGAAGGATTAGGTTGTGAGGATTTACACATACTGCCGCCAGCTAGCCCAGGCTAGTTGCCATCCGCTACACGTAATTGCACTGTAAACATGACTATAAATCGGCCCTAACTGACGATTGAATTGAAAGAGAGTATTGTTGCTCTTGCAAATTAGTGTTAGCTCCTATTATGGTATTCAATCTACTGTTAGCTGTACTAAAAATTCTTGTATATTTTTTACCCTGGAATATTGCTTTTGATGTGTAATTTTGAACATTGCTATCACTCCCCAGAAACAAGATGTGACGGCGATGCGAACACTGGTGCTCCGTGGCTTACCTGTTCTTCTTGGGGACGACCCCAGTAGCTTCTACAACACCTGCTTGGTAAGGTCTCATCTTTGTAGGACGCTGTAGGAGGGCAAGTAGAAGTAGTGTTTTTTTTGTTTTTGTTTTTTTGACTGCACTTGTAGAGGGGACAGTATGGATTGATTGAGTGTTGTACCTTGTTCTTTGATGTCACAGGGTGCTTGCGCAAGTCTTAAAAGTCTAAAAAAGTATAGAATTTTGAGACGCTGTTTTCCCGACCTTGAAAAGTCTTGGTCTTAGCTTTGTAGGACACTTTAGGAGGGCAAGTGAAAGAAGTGTTTGACTACACCTTTAAATGGGACATAGAGTGGATTAATTGATTATTGGACCTTGTTCTTTGAATTTAAAATAGACTTTAATCTGTTTTAATTTGTCCAAAATAAGATCAAGTGGCATTTTACTAACTTAATTAACTCATATCTAGGATGTGTATTGAAATTGGCCTTTTGCCTAAATGACGCCCTCTCTGACCACCTCAATTGAACTGCAATGGCTCTGCCATTTGAAATCACATGTAGGCTTTGTTCAAGTTTTTGTGGTTATTTCTAAATTCAAGATTTCCCTATGAAGGAGGGCAGAATCATGCCTCATGGTCACGATCGTGGTTTGTTTTCCTAACTCGTCAAAACCAATGTAAAAGTGTTTTTTCTATTCTGTGTCTCCTCTAAGAAAAGTCTCTTGTTGCTTGGTCTCCTAGGATATGAGCCATAGAGACGCTTGGGATCAAATCTCCATCGGATTGCTGACTGTCGTGGAGAAGGACACTCCGGTTGGACCGAACGTTATCCATCTTGAGCCTGTGTCTACGGCCATCGTCATCGAGGGCTGTCGGCTGATGAACAACCTCAAAAGCCTTCCAGAGGCCGTCTGCATCCTGTTTGGCTTGTTGTACGTCTTAAATCTGAATTACCCCAACTCCATGAAGAACACACTGAACTTCATTCAACGGGTGCTGCTCGGTATCGGGCAGGACAAATTATCGCCGAAATTACAGAGTATTAAAAATCTTCTTTTGAGTACGAGGTGAACAATAATCTTTGATCAACAGTCAATGTTTTTGCCAACTGCATTTTAACATCATGAAAGCCAGAAGGATCTGCAGACATGTGTTGCAAAAGTATGTCCAGTATGACTTGATCGTTTAGAACTTTCTGAATCATTGTCAATCGTAAGTGCAGAATTTGAAACAAAAGTTAGTCATTAGTCTAATTTTCAATTCTTGTGTTGTGGTTGGACTAAACCATGCTCGTCATTGGATGCGTTTCATCAAGATGTAGATGTATAGTCTGACCACGGTTGATAAGTTTGGTTTATCAGAGCAATAATGAGCAATCTGATTCAAACAACACTAAGACTCCCATGATGTCTGTATACAACCTAGAGTGTTGTGCTTGGTGAAACACCACCAATGTCTGAGTATAATCTATGGCTGACAGCTAAATGTACTTGTTGAGCAAATCAATTTCCTACCACTAGGCTACTGTACGTCTAGAGTTCTAGGCCATTCCTGCCCACGCAGTTTCACTGGATGGTTTGTCCCGCTGGCCAGGAAGAAATGTTGATGAGTCCTTGAAGTGTCCTTGAGCAAGATACTGAACCCCAAATTGCCCTCTGTCAGCTGGGGTGAGTTTCCCAAATTACTATGAGCTATTTACGAGCTAACTGATTCCTAGGCACCAGTTAGCTCGTAAATACCTCTTAGCGATTTGGGAAACTCACCCCATGTTGCCAATAGAAAATATCTGTGTACAATAGTAACACACTGCTTATGCCAAGCAATTATGATTAGAACCTCTCTGATCATTTGTTATTGTCTGGAAGCCTCATCTGTACAAATGTAAATGTGATCACTGTACATTAAAAACAGTTTTTCATTTCTATACTTGTGTTGGAGTCACCTTGACTTCTCTGAATGAACACGTTATTTAAAAAAAAAAAAAAAAAGTCCATTGTGAACCGTGGTGGATGATGATAAAGAATGCTATATTAAAAAAAAAAAAAGAATGCTAAATGTAAGACTCGAGACGGCCAATGCTATCATTGGCACATGCGGCCCGTTGAACTATTTAATTCTGCCCGTGGAGCCAAAATAAAATAATTTCTCCATTATCCAAGATGGCTCACAACAGACCTTTGAGCTGTTTAATCTGGCCCCTAGAGCCTTCCCAAAATAGAATAATTTCTCATTTAGCCAAGGTGTTTTAGATTATAGGCCTGATTTATGAAATTTGTTGTATTCATAAAATACAAATCCCCCCCTCTTTACCCTGTATGTTAACATGTCCTCTGAAGAAAGTGAAGCTACTGGTTAGAGACTTGCCGATTTACTGGCATCAACCGGTTGACTGTTAACACACGGCCCCATAGTCAAAATCTGAAAGCCAATATGGCTCCAGCCTAAATAATTGCCCACCCCTATTGCTATTCTTATTATTAATATTTTGTATTATTATTATTTAAAGCCATATTTAATTACTTTATCATTATTATAATTGCTGTTGTCATCTTTTTTTCTGTTATTATTATTATTCTGTTATTTTTATTATTAATAATGTCCTTTTAGTTTTGTAATAGAGCACTTTGGGTCAACACTGTTGCGTTAAATGTGCTATATAAATAAAATTGACTTGACACGACACCCCTGTTCTAATCCGACCCCCACAGTATCGGACAAACTAGTAAACAAATGCCACAGCATCAGACCCACACTTCAAAGTCTTGTGTGTCTTATTCAGGCTTCACTGGTGTCTTACGATGGTCACAGGCCGGTGGGGACCCCCATATCTGCAGAAGAGGTGGAGAAGAAGGACCTTATGGACTGCATTGATTCAGGTAGAGAGTGCTCAAGAGGGACAATATACTGTACATGGAACATTTGTTATTAGAAATTTGTTACCTCCACCAAGTAGGTTATGTTTTTGCCGGCGTGTGTCTGTGCGTGTTTGTGTCTGTCTGTGTACAAGCTTATTCGAAAAGTACTGTATGGATTTGGATTAAATTTTTGGACAGCATGTGTATTGGGACAAGGAAGAACTGATTTGATTCTGGTGGAGATCGGTAATTCAGAACACCATCTGTGACCACATTGTCTTGGTGGAGATCTGCGCTCTCTGAGTGCTTTTGTAGTTATCCATGGAATCAGAGGAATCTTTTTTTTTTTTGGTGTACTGTACACCATTCAATATTAACGTTTTGATCGCACACCACTTTATTAGCAACAAATAGATTAGGGAGTACGTTGTTCCCCTGATTGCTTGTATTTGTCCCAAAAGTGCCATGCTTCCTTTCTTTCTTTGCAGTGAACATAATTAACTCCAAAACAGAAGAGAGAGTCTGTCCATCTACAGAAGTTAGGAACAGCATAATCTCCAGAACAGAAGACGGCACCATCTGCTCATCCACACAAACAAGTGAAAGAAGAATGAACTCTACAGAAGTTAAAGCTGAACTTACACAGGTACAGGTAGATTCTGTAGAAGGGCAGTCGAGAAGTGTTTGATAACCGCAGTATTATACCGATAACAACCCAACCAGGAGGAGCTTTGCCTTGCATATCATAACAGGCCCGGTTCTAGTCTTGTCCTAGGCCAGATTTGAGTTTTGCCCCCCTTTCTAAAAACTTAAAAAGAAAAAGTAAGATATGTATTGTGATGCCCTCCTGATATTTGCTGCCCTATGCCAGTGCCTCGTTTGTCTATGCCTAGAACCAGCTCTGACAGAAAATGTGTATTTAATTCATCTTTTGTGATCAAATGTTAATTAAGAATTGAAAGATTAGATCACATACTCAGAAACACACACAATGTTAAGAATATCAAACTGAGTGATGTTTATCTGTTCATCACATATAATTCATCTGAAACCTCTTCCTAAAGGCAATGGGTCTCATTCAACAACCATTCTTACAAAGAAATTTGTTCTTAAATCCCACTTATGCAGCTTTTAAGAAGATTTTTATTAATCAATGTAGGTGTTTAAATGGGACCTTAAAGGAATACTTCACCTCTTTATGAAAAATAGTTATTCACCCCCTTCCCTGGAGTTACATACTGTATGTGGGTAAAAACACGTTGGTCTCAGTGCTTGCGTCTGGCAACCCCAGTTTTACCGTAAGCTTAGCATATGCACTGGAAAGTAAAGTTGCCAAAGGGTTGCTATCTGGTAACATTATATTCCAGCGCATATGCTAATCTAAAGCTGAAAAATGGGGGGAAATGAGGTTGCCACACTAGGAAAACGCATGCACTGAGACCAAAATACTCTTACCCATGTAACTTCAGGTAAGGGGGTGAATAGCCAATTTTCATAAAGAGGTGAACTAATTAAGAACCAATTTATGAAAACCATAAAGAGGTGAACTAATTTAGAACCAATTTATGAAAATTCTTAAGATATTGGTGAATGAGGCCAAAAGACGTTAAATTTGAAATGTGTCTGTGTTTGTATTTAACAAAACCCACTGTGCTGTATTTCAGACGATTGAGGAAATGCTAACACTGGCTGCCCTCCCCAGCATTACTGAGATCATCTCTCTATCGGCCGAAATGAACGCTGAACTTCTCCAGGTGCTGCTTTAGCAGTAGTGATCAATCCAAGCCCTGTTAATCATCACATATTAGTTACCATTTAAGATGTTTAATGTGTCTAATATGGCTGCATGGCATGCTAATGTCCAAGCCAACATACTAATGCTTATAAGGTTAAGCCTCTGGTGTAACCACTTCAAGGAAAGCTCTGGAGTAAGTTTAAGCATAACCCTGCTGCACGAGCCTTCTAACAGCAATGTATTTTGCATAGAATGAAAGAATTTACCTAGCAGGAGCGCAAAACATGTTACATTGAGTCAATGGCAATGACTTACTTTCGGTTTTCGAATAACGAGGATCCATTGATTCAGTGTCAAGTGCTTATTCGCCTCTGCGTTCGCGTTTGTTCCAAATTTTGTTCTACTGGCAAACTAGTACATTTGGCAGGCTTGTTAGGCAGGGCTATGCTTGAATTCACTCTGGAGCACCTCTTTAAGATATGCAAATTAAAAAAAAAATGTTGATAATTCAGTTCAATTCAATTTTATTTGCAGAGCCCCAATACAGTACATTTGCCTGCCTCACACCGCTTTATATATTGTTTATAATACTAAAGCCACTTCAGACATGCAAATGGTAATAATGTTAATTGTTACAGGGCGTTCACACTGCATCCGTCCGTTGATGGATCTCATTGACTTTGAATGGAGCTTTCGCGAAATGCATTGTGGGTCCGTCCGTCAAAACAGCTCCGTTGCGTCCGTCAAAAAGTTAAAAAATGTTCAACTTTTTAGCTGGCGACGGATCCGTCAAACCAATTGGGATTGAGAGAATTGACTCCCCCTCCGTCAGACCCCCTCCTCCGTCGTCCGTCAATGGACGGATGCAGTGTGAACGTAAGGTTACTCATTTCTTCCATGTGTTTTAGGCGAAGGAAGAGCTAGCAATCATGGCTCCTGTTCCCCGCATTGAGGAGACCATATTTCTATCGGACGAAATAAAAGCTGAACTGCTCCAGGTACTGCAATATTTCCTGCTATAAGTACGTAATTATAACAAAATAAGCATTTAAGGAATTTCAATGGCTACATGGACATGTTAATAAAGTTTAAGTCTCTCCGGATCGACTCCTTTAGGCATGCTAATGTTTAAGACACTGTCCTTATAAAATGATAATAAAGCTAAAACCTTTGGTGTAACCAATCAACATTCTAATGCTAATGATGCTATTAAAGTTAAAATTTGGTTAATGCGTTTTAGGTGAATGAGAAACGATCAAGTGTGGCTCCCATCATGAGCACTGCAGAGAGCATCTCTTCATCATCAAAAGTTAAAACAGAACTTCAGGTAGGCCTACATTAGTAGTAGTGGTTTTTGGAATTCACAATATTATGGTGCTGTGTGGGTATCAAGGTTTACCCTATGCACCTTATTCTGCCCCGTCCCTTTTTGACGTTTTTTCTTCCGCGATTGTCCTCCGGTTGTCTTGAAACTTCTGTTATATACCTGCCTCTCATTCATATCCATGTAATTTTCATGAATTTTCACAGTTTTTCCTGCTGAAAACATATTTTTTTATCTGGCGACGAACTGTACTAACCTTATTAATTGATATAGTGAGCACAACTTGATAGTAAGAGCATTTTTATAAGACTGTTGAAACTGTTGCGCTACTCTAAAACTGTATGCACATGTGTTACTGGTGTTGGAGCAATTTAAGTTTGTAACTGCCCTACATGTCATTGTTTTCTCAGTGTGCGTTGCTGACAAAAGACACACACACACACACACACACACACACACACACACACACACACACAGATATACAATTTCAGATGTCCGTGTGTTTTAGGCAAAGGAGGAGCTAGCAACCATGGCTCCCGTCGCCCACATTGAGGAGACCATCTCTCTGTCGAACGAAATAAAATCTGAACTGCTCCAGGTAGGACAATATCATACAGTTATTACCAAGGATTCTGGTGCGTAGCATTCTAGAATCTTTAGTTATTACTATAGCGTCATTACTATGAGTTTGAATAACAGAGCTATGGGTTGATTAACACTGGATTTCTCCCTTAAAGGAATAGTCCACCTCTTTATGGAAATTGGTTATTCACCCCCTTACCTGGAGTTACATATGTGGGTAAGACCATTTTGGTCTCAGTGCTTGTGTTGTCCTAGTCTGGCAACCCCAATTTTACCTTTAGCTTAGCATAGAAAGTGCTGGAAAGTGAAGTTGCTAAAGAGTTGCTATCTGGCAACTTTGCATTTCAGCTCCTATGCTAAGCTAAAGCTAAAAAAAATGGGGGAAAATTTGAGATGCCATACTAGGAAAACACTGAGACCAAAATGCTTTTACCCACATATGTAACTCAGACTAAGGAGGTGAATAGCCAATTTTCATAAAGAGGTGGACTATTCCTTTAAGATAAATAAAATTGCTAGTTTTATGTTCACTCACCTCTTCCATGTGTCCTTAGGGGTACAAGGATCCACCAAAAACGGCTCCAGTCATCGCCAGCGCTGATATGGACCAACCAGATCTTATGTCTCCGGAGCAGTTAAAGGAGTTGTCAGTCATCCGCACCGATGCGGACCCGTCCCCGTCTCCTGCAGACATTGTGTTTCCGGTCCAGTTAAAGGGGTTGTCAGTCATCCGCACCGATGCGGACCCGTCCCCGTCTCCTGCAGACATTGTGTTTCCGGTCCAGTTAAAGGGGTTGTCAGTCATCCGCACCGATGCGGACCCGCCCCAGCCCCCTGCTGATCTTATGTCTCCGGAGCAGTTAAAGGGGTTGTCAGTCATCTGCACCGATGCGGACCCGTCCCCATCTCCTGCAGACATCGTGTTTCCGGTCCAGTTAAAGGGGTTGTCAGTCATCTGCACCGATGCGGACCCGCCCCAGCCCCCTGCTGATCTTATGTCTCCGGAGCAGTTAAAGGGGTTGTCAGTCATCTGCACCGATGCGGACCCGTCCCCGTCTCCTGCAGACATCGTGTTTCCGGTCCAGTTAAAGGGGCTGTCAGTGGTGCTGATGGACAGCCGTAGAACACAAGGACACATGAATGAAAAAGAGAGAGAATGTGGAAAAGTTCCAGTTCCAGTTCCAGAACTTCCATACACTGGTAAAAGATGTTAGAAGTGTTGGATATTGTTACCAGATCACAGCCTCTGGGTTGGGTCTCATTCACCAACCATTCTTAGTCTTAAATCACACTTACACAGTTTTAAGAAGATTTGTATTTTTAAGAAGATTTGTATTCACAAATGTAGGTTTTTCAAAGACCTTAACAACAGATTTAAGAAAATTCTTAAGAAGATATTTGTGAATGAGTCCCAGTCTGTCTCTAAAGATGACTAGATCACTGTCTCTCTTAGATGATTAGATTAATTCAATTCAACTCAGTTCAATTTTATTTGTAGAGCGCTCAAATACAGTACATTGTCTCGCAACTCTTTACAGACAGTACGGGAAGCATCCATGAGAAACAGTGTGCAGGGGCAAGGAAAAAATCCCTTCGCTTTGTAAATAATTTGTTTTGTAGGAAGAAACCTTGGGCAGATCCACGCCTCATGGACTCACCCTACCTGCCTGGGGCCTAATAAAGTATCCGTAAAGTCTGATGCATAGATTGACCATGGTTAACACAAAACAGCATGAGTACTGAATGTAGTCAGAGATGATATACACATAGCTTGTGTGACAGTCAGGGCCAAGGGATGGAGTCAGTAGTTGGAGTGGGATTAGTCAGTAGTTGGAGTGGGATTAGAGTTCATAGAGATGGAGTCAGTAGTTGGAGTGGGATTAGAGTTCAGTGGGTGTTGTTGAGTGATTACTCTATGATGACTAGGGTCTCTAAGGTTTCTAGTTCTCATTCAGCTGCAGATTTTGGCAACTCATCATCGCTGTGTTCTCACAAGGATGTCTTAAATATCATCCTTGAATCGTAGGTCTTTGAATTTTCTGTTTTAATTTGTCTTGTCCGGTTACAAAGCAAGTCATTCTAAAGCAGAAAAGGGAGATTCTAAATGAGTCAATATCCAAGACAGGACCAATAGGCAACATTTTGGTGTCAAAGATTCTATTTCGTTGTAGACACTCCATAAGAGGGGCTAAACATGCTAAAAAGTGAACCCCTTTCCCCTTTCTTGTCCGGTTCTTCGAAATTTGATTTGAAAGAGTTGCCAAATACAGCTTGAAATAGCATCTTTGATTTGAATTATCAGTTTTAATTTGTCTTATCCGGTTCCACACAGGTAAAGGGCCGCCTCCTTGCCCCGCCACATCATCACACGCCGAGATGACACCTCCCAAAAAGTTCCTCTGTTCCGTGTGTGGCAAAAGCTACTCGTTCCAGTCGGTTCTGCGACGCCACCAGCGGGCCCATACTGGCGAGAGACCGTACCACTGCGGCCAGTGCGACAGACGCTTCAGTCTGCAACACAACCTTAGAGCACACGAGCGACTACACTCTGCAGAAGAGAGGCCGCTGCACACGTGCAAGACATGCGGCAAGGGTTTCTATCGACTGCACTACATGGTGAAAGATCATCAGCGCGTTCACACCGGGGAAAAACCCTATGGCTGCTCTCAGTGTGGAAAGAGCTTTAATCAGCAGAGAACTCTGACAGTGCATCAGCTGCTTCACACCAGGAAGAGAGAATAACAGTTCACCCAGCGTGGAAAAAGAGCTTTCAGTCAAAAGAGAACTCTAAAAGTACATCAGCAACTTTAAACCAGGAAAAGACAACAGTTCACCAAGAGTTCCAAGAGCTTTCAGTTAAAAGAGAACTCTAACAGTGCATCTGGTAAAGAGCCTTCAGTCAAAAGTGCATCAGCGACTTCACAACAGGAAAGTAGCAGTTCACCAAGAGTTGCAAGGGTTTTCAGTTAGCCTAAAAGACAAGACATAAAGTGCATCAGCAACTTCAAACCAGGAAAAGACAAAAGAAAAGACAACAGTTCACCAAGAGTTGCAAGTGTTTACAGTTAAAAGGTAACTCTCAAAGAAGTGCATCAGTACAGGAAATAACGTTCACGGTAGCACTTTATGATAACCGTCCTGTATAAATAGTTATTAAATAGTTTATTCACATCAACAAAGTGTTAGTTAACTGCTAATATATAAAAGTTAACAGTTAGGTAACCGTAATTAACAGACTATAGCATTGCTAATTCTACAGCATAGTTAATAATTAATAGTAAGTTAACGGTTAGTTTCCAGTTTGTTATGATTAGTAAATGATAAAATGGTAAAGCTTGATGGCACAATCATCAATTCATATACAATTCATCTGTTTGAAGCCACTCACTTTCCCTCACAATCAACTTCTAACTGACGTTAATAAGCTCTTAATTAACCATTTATAGAAGACGGTTATTATAAAGTGGTACCCAGTTCATCCAGCATGGAAATGAGTTGCAAGCGTTTACACAACTCTCAAAGTACATCAGCAACTTTAATACACAACTTTCAAAGTACTGTACACAAGCACTAAACCAGGAAAAGACATTCTCTTACTGTTGGAGCCACTCATTTTCAATTAACTTATTGACGTTAAAAGCTCTTAATTAACCATAAGAATACGGTTATAACAGTTAATATACAATAAATTATAAAGTGGCACCCAGTTCATCCAGAGTGGAAATTAGTTGCAAGCGTTTTCAGTTATCTACTCTCAAGTACATCAGCAACTTTAAACAGGAAAAGACAAAGAAAAGACAACAGTTCAAGAGTTGCAAGCGTCTACAGAAAGTGCGACTCTGAAAGAGATCTTCATCAGGAAAAGAGTCATCAAAAAAGAACTTTCAAAGTCCATCAGCAACTTTAAACCAGGAAAAGACAATAACAGTTCACCGGGAGTTTCAAGGGTTTTCAGTTAAGAGACACATGTCAGAGTAGAGAGTCTTTATTTATTTATTTATTTGTTATTTTTTTATTGGTATTCTGTATGTTTGGCAAAGAGTTTTCTGTTTAAAGACAGCTCTGAAAGTACATCAGTAACTTCACCCAGGGCAAAGAGAATAACTGTTCACAAAGCGTGGCAAAGGATTTTCAGTTACAAGACAAATGTCAGATTAGAAAGTCTTTATATATTTTTTATTTTATTTTATTGTATTCTATGTTACACTGGTATTTAATTTAACAATTATTTTCTTCTGAAATAGAGCTTTTATAACATCCAGATTGGTGAAAAAGGTCAAAATCAAATTTTATTTCTAATTCAATTCTTGTGTTTTGTACCCATGGTGAGGATTCCGAGAAATTGTATTGAAGAAAATACTGTTTTCCTGAGTTACATAACAGCTGTCATAAAAACGTTCACTTCAATAATCTGTTTTACTGTTTTCTTGCACGCAGTGCAATTTCAGTAGCCTAGGTGGTGCGGTTTACTTTGGTCCAGCAGGCGCAGGCCTCAGATAATTAATTTTCCAAAGCAACTGCATTGTATCATTCTCTCCGCTAGATGGCAGTAACCCTCTACTGTTCAGATCTCCCTTCAGAGGCGGTAGTCGAAGAGGAAAAAAAACACAGACCTCATAACATCTGTGCTAAAAACAAACTACTTGATTTGGTCTTTCCCGTTTATGTGTTTGCATATTTTGGAAGTTATAGTGTTACAGCTACAGATTAACATTTTCATATTCCGTGCATGCGGCGGTGGCTGTCTTAATTTTTCCCCAAACATGTAGAAGTTAGCAGCTAAACACGACGTGCTAACGTTACTCAGGTTCTACAGGACTGAGTCACAGCTGCACGAATAGAGTCTAGCCCAGAACTCCGTCGAACCACCAGACTTTTGCTTTCTGAGTTGTAACGTTGACATTAGTAGACTAGAAAGAAGCGTCCTCTTGTCGCTGGTCTTGTGTATTTAACGTTACAGATGGATGAGCAACATAACGTTAACGTTATGAACATGAGACACATACAAGCCTGCATGGACCTGGAGAAGGCCACTCAATGCATCACACAGGGGCTACGGGTAAGACACAAATACAGTAACGTTACAATACATACACATTCTCTCGCGTCTTGTGCCCTGAAAAGCCTTACTATAAAGCAGGTTTAACGTGTATATTGTGTTTAATGATGTTAGTTGACTGAAGCTTTATTTCTGTATGGCTAGCTACAAGTAACGTTAAATGGAAAGAACGTTGGTCCTCCGTACAGTTATTCCTCCAACTCCGTAGTTATTCCTCCAACTCATCTGTTCTAGAAGGATATAAAATAGGAAGAAGGGATGGGGGGAAATAAGTCAAGGGAGTAGAGGAGGAGCTACCAGGACCCCCAAAGGCAGTGTACCATAGGAAAACTATTGCAAACTAGACCTGTTGTGCAAAATACTAATGGGTGAAATTCCAACCTGTTACACAGGTGTAACAAACATTATGGGATCTTATTAAATAAAGATATTTAAAGATAAAGATGTCATCAATAATATGCCTGTAGACAACTTTTATTTAACACATTCGTGAAGAATGAATGAACAGCCCGCTATTAGTTGTCTTCACTTTTCATATGGTTTCAGGTGTGAACAATTTCAGCTGCGCCAAGTAGGCAAGAAGTCATTGGCAGTAGTCTAGGCAGCATAGAGGGCTTGATTTATCCTCACAGCTTATCTGATACTTTAGCAAGGCTATTGTGTAATTATGCAAACAGCACACACAGTCTATCCTTGTAACTTTCTGTAACAGTACGTTACAGTAGGTTAGGGATAATGTTCTGCGAGGCGGGCCTCAGGGGCGTAGCACCAAATTCTGGGCCCTGTGCACAAGCAGTGGCCATGGGCCCCCCTCACTGCCTAGAATACAATTCCAGACTCCTCAAGGGCCCCCTCTCCTCTTGGGGCCCTGGTAACTCAGCCCACCTTTTTCCTGGTGGTCATTATCGTGGAATATCTCCTGACAGAGTGATGTAACGCAGTCCGATGTGTACCCACTCCTTCCCCAATACTTCACAGGCTGTGATTTAAAGTTTGGCATTCCTTGGTTACTCGTCGTCACCTCTATGTACATTAGGATGAAGCACTTTATTTTTGTTTGTGTTTGCAGGCCAATGGAGACACGAGTCACACACAAGCCTGCATCGACCTGGAGCAGGCCACGGAACGCATCACACACACACTACAGGTGAGCACACACACACACACACACACACACACACACTCACAAGTCTGCATCGACATGGAGCAGGCCACGGAACGCATCACACACACACTACAGGTGAGAACACACACACACACATTGTCCCTTTCACATCCCATCCCAATGGGTGTGATGTATGAGGTATTTTATAGAGATTAAATTAAATTAGATTATTTATTTGGTGTGACGTATGCGGTGTTATATTAATATTAAATGAAATTACAGTAGATTGTACAGTTCATGGTGGTACAGTTTAGTTACAGTTATATTAATAGATGTCTCTCACAGGTCTTGTTCATAGACATGAGTGTGTTTGTGCTTTTTGTCCCTTATTGTCTTCCATAGCATGAAGCAGGAAGGAATGAGGAGCTCTGCATGCTGATTCGTCAGTTAGAGGAGAAGGAGGCGGAGACTGTGAGGAGTCTAATAGAGCAGGTGGAGGCAAACAAACAGCTGAAAATGAAGATTGACAAACTGCAGAAACACCTGGAGGGAAGAGACAACTCACTGGCACAGGCCAAACAGGTGTGTGTGTGTGTGTGTGTGTGTGTGTGTGTGTGTGTGTGTGTGTGTGTGTGCGTGTGTGTGTGTCTGACTCACTGGCACAGGCCAAACAGGTGTGGTGTGGTGTGGTGGTGTGTGTGTGTGGGTGTTGTGTGTGTGTGTGTGTGTGTGTCTGACTCACTGGCACAGGCCAAACAGGTTGTTTGTGTGTGTGTGTTGTGTTGTGTGTGTGTTGTGTGTGTTGTGTGTGTGTCTGACTTGGTTGGAGTATAGCAGATTACTCTATTGTAAGTGTGAGTGTGTGGTGTGTGTGTGTGTGTCGACTTGGTTGGAGATAGCAGATTGCTCTAGTGTGTGTGAGTGTGTGTGTGTGTGTGTTGTGTGTGTGTGTGTGTTGTCTGACTTGTTGAGTAAGCAGATTACTCTATTTATCAGTTTGTTTGTTTGGATGGTGAGAACAGCAGAGAATGAATAACAGTGTGTGTGCGTGTGCGTGTGTGTGTGCGCGTGCGTGTGTGTTTGTGTTCATTCAGACTGTCAGGTTCCTAGAGAATGAGCTGAAAGAACTACAGCGGCAAAACCTACAAACTAACAGGTAACACACACACACACACACGCTTAAATTATTTACGAAAAATCTCTCATCCATCTATTTTGTGTACTTTTTAAATGTTCCCATTCTGATAAATAAACAAATAAAGTGCCCCCTACAGGACAACTGAAGACCTGCATGAGGAGTTACAGGGAGAGATCGAGATCAAGGTGCAAAACAATTACACACACACACACACACACGTAATTCACTGTGATCTATGCACGCACACACACACACACACACACACACACACTTAATTTTTGAATGTCAGGTAAGTACACACTCACTAAAACATCTTTTATTTGTTTTGCAGCAAATTAAGAGTCCCGGCTCTCCTGTCCAATCAGAGCCGTTGGCTACAGCTGAGGCGTTTTTGATTGGTTCAGAGAGTTCTCCCGTCCAATCAGAGCACAGGGCTACAGATGAGGAGTGTGTGGCTTTGTCAGATGTACTGGTCTGTCAGATTAAAGAGGAAAATACAGAAGATGGACATGAAGAATGGCATCAGTCTGGTAAGAACACACACACCTGTGAACACACACACACACACACACACACACACACACA
The DNA here is from genome assembly GCA_027497455.2 of Sardinella longiceps. Lineage (NCBI taxonomy): Eukaryota > Metazoa > Chordata > Actinopteri > Clupeiformes > Clupeidae > Sardinella > Sardinella longiceps. The sequence continues at coordinate 12,954 of JAODXP020000240.1, read as the reverse complement.
CACACACACACACACACACATAAGGTTCATGTAATTTTATCTTCTTCTGTTCTTTTTCACAGATGGAGTCAATCTCATGACAGATCAAGCCACCTCTGTGGACATTAAAACTGAACACCCCCAGGTGATGAAGATAACTTCTATCATGGTTTACTTTCATTGTCTTTTATTTTACTTTACTTTTATTATTTGTCTTTTATGACAATGCATCTTGCAAGTCAATGTAAATATATTTGGTAACTAATACTGGTAACTATTTTACAGCATCAGACAAACTAATAACACAACCTTACAGCGTTAGAAAAAAAGTCTGGCAGCATCAGTCTGAACTCATAACGCCTGTTTTAGGACTATACACTGTACACATCTGAAACTAACGTAAAAGTGTCTTCTCTCACTCAGGATTCACTGGTGTCGTCTGATGGCCTGAATGTACTGGAGCCCCCAGTCTCTGAAGATGAAGAGGAGGAGAAGGAGGAGGATGATGTGGAAGAGGAAGAGGAAGAAGAAGAGGAAGAGAATGGTGAACATCAGGGTGAAGTTGATGAAGATTATGGAGGACACTCCAGTCGTTTGGGTGAGGAGTTCTAACAGTGTATTGTGTCCTGGCTAAAGTCCCAACCTGGCTCATTCAATCTGGCCCCCTAATAATCCCCCGCTGTAATTGGCTCATTCAATAATTCCCTCACTCTCCACCTCAAGCTAGTGTGTGGTGAGCGTTCTGGCGCATAATGGCTGCTGTGCATCACCCAGGTGGGTGCTACACACTGGTGGGGGTCAGTGAGGTCCCCCTCCACTGTAAAACGCTTTTAGTGTCTAGAAAGGCGCTATAGAAATCGAATGTGTTGTTGTGTATTAAAGCAATTATCTGGAGTGAATCAACAACACATAGCCCTGCTGTTTCACATTGCTAAGGGAACGACGTTCCTGCACTTCTAATAAATTACGAGATAGATAGATTAGTTTATATTCATTTTTGAGTCTTTTTTTTTTTTTGCGTCGACACAAAGTGTTCTACCTCCTGCCACTTCCCACTTTAGCCACTGGTGCTCACAGACGCAGGCATATCAAATCAATTAGGTTTCGTATAGATATGACTGCTTCTGTTACTGTTAGCTGCTATTTCGCCATTTCGGTCTGCGTTTAAGTAAATGTATTAAACTGAATACTTATTTTTCTAGGACGGTATTATCCGTGTTAATCATTAAAGTTGCGTTAAGTTAACAGCTAAACGATTGTAAAATGCAATGTACAAGATGGAATGCCGAGAAGTGGCAAGACAGTCGGTCAGTGCTCTTTAGAATGCTACAATCAGTAACTGGAATAGAGTGCAATATTAATACCCCGATTTCTCTGCGTTCATATAAACACATTGACTATTTCTGAATCGTGAAAAATGCCGCCTTCGAAGAAAGCATTTAATGGCATCGGGGCATTTCCGAATCGAATAAATACATAAAATCCCGTCCTGTTTTGAAGAAAGGATGGATGTATACAATGAGCTTCATATTGCATTCTATGTTGCTGCAATGTGATTTTAGTGTAATCGTAAGTGGTGTCCCAATCATGCAATATCAAGGTGAGCGCTCCCAGGCTTGCAAACTAATTCAATAAACACTTAAAGTGTTGCTCCGTAGTTAGTCTCCTGCCTTTGGGGGTACCTTAGTTTTGCCTTATTTTGAAGAAAGTATGAATGTATACAGTGAGCTTTATATTGCAATATGATTTTAGTGTTGTTAATTTAACTTGCAAACTAATTCAATAAACACTTGTTTATCGAGTGTGTTGCTCCGTAGTTAGTCTATGAGTGCTCAGGGCTTAGTGCTTTGGCAGGCAATTGTAACTCCGCCCATATTTTCTGTAGACCATGCAAAAGCAGACTACAGTAACTTCTGAACTTCTGTCGACAGGCATTTCATAACAGTGTGCTAAAAACTTGTTAAGTGTTAATCGGTTGTTTTCCTGTATGCTTTATTTTTGAAAAACAGAAAAACGAGGACGACCGAAGCGTCATTGTTGCGGTTGGTGTGGCAAGAGCTTCGTTACGCCGGCAGGACTTAGGCGACACCAACTCATTCACACGGGAGAGATGCCGTACCAGTGTACTCAGTGTGGCAAGAGCTTCACCCATGAGTGTTTCCTCAAACGACACCAGCGCATCCACACAGGAGAGAGGCCGTTCAACTGCACTCAGTGTGGCAAAACTTTCACGCTCATGCACCATCTCAAAGATCACTTACGTACGCACAGAGAAGTGAGATTGTACCACTGCACTCAGTGTGACAAGAGCTTCACCGTAGAGCAGAAATTAAAACTACACCAACGCACTCACACGGGAGAGGGGCCGTACCACTGCACTCAGTGTGACAAGAACTTTGCTCAAGAGCAGGATTTCAGACTACACATGCGTATTCACATTGGAGAGAGGCCATACCAATGTACTCAGTGCGACAAGAGCTTCAATCTAGAGGAGAATTTCAAACTGCACCAGCGCATGCACACAGGAGAGAGGCCGTACGAGTGCACTCATTGTGGCAAGTGCTTCACAAGAGAGGAGTACCTTAGACGCCACCAGTTAATTCACTCAGAAGACCGACCCTACACCTGCACTCAGTGTGGCAAGAGCTTCCCCAAAGAGTTCAGCCTCAGACAACACCTACTCATTCACTCGGAAGAGAAGCCGTACTCCTGCACTGAGTGTGATAAGAGCTTCACTTTATTAGAAAACCTCAAACAACACCAGCGCACTCACACAGGAGAGAGGCGGTACGGCTGCAATCAGTGTGGCAAGAGATTCAGTCGCATGGCAAATCTTAAAATCCACCAGCTCATTCACACAGGAGAGAGGCCGTACGACTGCACTCAGTGTGGCAAAAGCTTCACCCAAAAAACATACCTCAAAGTACATTGGCGTATTCACACAGGAGAGAGGCCGTACAACTGCACCCAGTGTGGCAAGAGCTTCATAACGGAGACGAATCTGAAGGTGCATCAGCGCATTCACACAGGAGAGAGGCCGTACCAATGCACTCTGTGCGACAAAGGCTTCACTGAAAGTGGCAAACTCAAGATCCATCAGCGCGTTCACTCAGGAGAGAGGCCGCATCCCTGCACTCTGTGCGACAAGAGCTTCAAAACAGGGCGAAACCTCAAAGTACATCAGCGCATTCACACAGGAGAGAGGCCGTACAACTGCACGTTGTGTGACAAAAGATTCTTCACGGTGGGAGATGTGAAGGTACACATGCGTTCTCACACAGGAGAGAGGCCGTACCACTGCGCTCAGTGTGGCAAGAGCTTCACTACAGGGCCAAATCTCAAAGTACACGAACGCACGCACATCGAGGAGAGGGAGTACCACTGTTCTCAGTGTGGAAAGGGCTACACCGACATCGCCAGTTTGAAGAGGCATCAGCGCACTCACGTACGACGGAGAAACCTCATCCAGAGCGTGGAGATTCTACACAATATTCACACAGACATACATTCACAGAGGACTGAAGATATTCCAACAACATTCAACACACACACACACCAGAGTGAAGATGCCTTGCAACATTCAGAGGAGACAGACACATTCACAGAGGACTGAAGATATCCCAACAAAATTCAGCAGACACACACACACACACACACACGCAGACAGAAGATGCCTTACACACCATTCACAGCAGACAGACACATTCACAGAGGACTGAAGATACATGTATTCCAACAACATTCAGCAGGCAGACACACACACACCCCAGACAGGAGATACTACACACCATTCAGCACACACACACACATTCACAGAGGACTGAAGATCTCCCAACAACATTCAACACAAACACACACCAGAGTGAAGATGCCTGGCAACATTCACTAGATAGGGACACAAATTCACAGAGTTCTGAGGATGTCTTAAACGAGAATGCAGTGTGATAAGGACCACAAGTATATTGCAACATTAAAGGAAAAATCCGGAGTGAATCAACACGTAGCCCTACTGTTTTATAGTGCCAAGCGGTATTGATAGCCACCTCAATCAATGGATTTCATACAACGCAGACTGAGATAGCGAAACAGCAGCTAACAGTAACAGAATAGGGCGATTAGGTTTCGTTTTTGACATACCTCATTCAGTTAGTGTTAGCTGCCGTTTCGCAAACTCGGGCTACGATGCACAAAATTTGATCATTGAGGATTACACCTTTAATGCAGCAAGAGAAGGACCTTTATATATATATAAAGAGAAACACTGGTCTAGGGTAGTGGTTATTAAACTGGGGAACAAGTAGTCCTCAACTGTGTAAACATGTAAAAAAAAAAAAAAAGATCTTACACTCAGACCAGCCATAGGACAATACATTTTTTTCTACATTATAGAATGTCCTCACATTTTGTGTAGCATTAATCTCAGAAGACAATAAATCTATAAGCTGTACAATGACTACAAAGATCATGTTATACTGACTGTCTCTGATGACAACTTTCATTTAGGGTTGTCACTTTAGATGCGAAAGAATATTTGCAGAAGTATGCACTTAAACAGAGAGAGTGTAAGTAAGCAACCTGGTATGTCTCACTTGTATGCTTGTCTCACTATGTGTGCTTGGTATAGTTAAGAAAAAGGAGCGCTCCAAAATCCTCTGTAATCTAAATTATGACTACACGTGACTCCCACTTAACCTGTTTCATTGCTAAATGTGGACGTTAAGATTTTTTGAGAGGTTTTAGCCTGGGTAATGTACAACCCACTGAAGATAATCTGACATTTTTTAAATCAGTTTTTTAAAAGTTAAATCATAAAACTGTTTTCAATACTTTGAAGAGAAAGTATGGTGTGTAAAGGATGTTTTATTATTGTTATTTTGAACTCAAGATGAAGCCTGCATTAGATCTTAAATAATGGTAAACCCTGTTAAATAAAAAGGAAATAAGTCAGCACATACTGTACATGTAGGCGACATCTCTCTCATACACTTCGCATCTGCACTGTATCAGGTGCATGTCTGATTGCATTTCTAATTACATAATAAAGTGCTGTTTGAATCTTGAATTTACATTTTTACAATGGGCTCTTTTAAATGCTCCTTTCTTGTCACACAAGAGTTGATTTAAAGAAATGTTTATATTCACCCATAGCTTGACATAGCCCGCCCATGTTCCCTACTACTCATCGGTTAGCCTGGTTCTCACAGACCCTTAGTGCTTTGTGCATCTTCGTTCAACTTCGTGAGCTCGCACGAGGGTCTGGTCGCGGCTTGTTGAGCCCGAAGTCTTCGTTTACCCCATACTCGAGCCTGCCTCTATGCCATAGATCCAATCACAATCGTGGGGCGGGACGTTAACAGCTATGACGTAGCAAGTAGTACGTGACAGGCACATTGAATTTTCCAATCAGGTTCGAGATTTTTTTTGAATACAGCCCCCGCCCCGTCACAGCAAAAAACAGCGAGGCAACCGACGAAATTCCAGATGGATGAGAAACATCCATCTGCGTGAGAACCAGGTTACTCATCCGTATTCGTGGTCTGGAGACGGTCTTCTGGGGAGGCTTTAGTCTGTTAAAAGACAACCGGCCAATAAGCAAAGCTGACGAGCTGTCCAGTCTTTTCAAACCAGAACTGAGTGCACTCCCCCACCCTATAATTGCCTCAGGTTAACCTCCAGACCATGAATACGGATGAACAGCAGTATTATGGGCAGTCTATGTCAGACCATGAATACGGATGAACAGTAGTATTATGGGCGGGCTATGTCAGGCTATGAATACGGATGAACAGAAGTATTATGGGCGGGCTATGTCAGACCATGAATACGGATGAACAGAAGTATTATGGGCAGGCTATGTCAGACCATGAATACGGATGAACAGTAGTATTATGGGCGGGCTATGTCAGGCTATGAATACGGATGAACAGTAGTATTATGGGCAGTCTATGTCAGGCTATGAATACGGATGAACAGAAGTATTATGGGCTGTCTATGTCAGGCTAATTCACCCAGCCCCTTTGGGAAATTTAGTGCAAAAAGTATCTAAATGAAATTTGTGTTTGGTAGATTATTTAGCATTGGCAGTTGGCACAGAACATTTGTCAAATTGTCCATGGGCGCACAACCCACATTAACTATTGGCCTACTTTATTCTGATGTGCACCTCTCAAATGCATGTTCCTTACAAATGTAGCCTGGCATCAAAAAGATTTATTCCCAAAACAAAAGCACTGTAACATTAAAGAAATTATCTACCAAATACACTTTTCCTTACTTTCTGGGCTAGTTGAAATGATCCAAAATAATTTGGAGATGGTTGGCCACCTGAAGCTGAATGTGTCAAATAAACTCAAACTGTCAACTGTGGTGGAGAGTCAGCCAAAATTCACTTGCAAGTTTTCATCCTCACCGCTAGGTGGTACTAATAAGCTGCATACTTGACTAATCATTTTACAAGCGTCAATCGAAGAAAAACTAAACAAACCCTCCCCTTCGTTGTGTTGACATGCTTGTGAAAAGAAGACTATGAAGAACCTTGCACGACAATGTTTTTATATCGCTTGAGAGGTTGAAGACATTATTTTGTTAATGCAATGTGACGAGTCAACAAGGAAATAATAAAATGCGACGTACATTACAGCAGTTCATTCACCACTATCATCAACGAAATCACCGTCGGAACTGACAACGATAAGGTGAGGACGTTTATAACAAGATGTGTAGGTCTGGATTAATCCAGAAGATATCTACGTAGAGGACACTGTATTTGCATGTGTAGGCCTACAACTTCACTACGATAAGGCAGAATTGACGAACGCAGTGTGAAATCCAGCAATGTGTTTGTCTCATGGTAATTGCTCTGATATTCCCTATTCAAATGTAAGCTGTACTCTGGGTATTGAGCCAGGATATGTTGCATGACCTGTAGGATTACCCGATGAAACCTTGTTTCTTTGATAATGAAACAAACGGCGTCACTGCTCATTCTGCAGGCTACAACAGCTGTCACTAAAACAGTAGCCTACTGTCAATGAGTTTAGACTCGTGAAAAAATGTAACGTTATTGTTAACTCAGACTCTCTCTCTCTCTCTCTCTCTACCCATAACCTGATGCCACAAGTCCGCTGGTCTGTTCTGATACCCGAGATCAGATGGCTGATTCTAATGCCCAGAGTCTGAGTCTGTCTGCAGCCTGGAGTCTGAGTGAGCCAGTCTCATCATCTGTCCAGGATCCACAGCTTGTCAGCATTAAAGAGGAAAATGATCTTCATGGATATGGAGACTGCAGTCAGACTGGTAAGGAGTTGGTGGTAAGCCCTTGACACACACACAAACAAACACACACACACACAAGAGTGCGTATATGTAACGGGGGCCAGCTAGTTCGGCGGTAGTACGTCTCAATCCTCATCACCCAATTCCATGGGCGCTTCTAACAGCTGAGTTAGAAGCTCGGGCTTTTAGCTTAGTTGGTTAGAGCGTCCCACTCCCACGCCGGGAGTTTGTAGCTTGCGGGGTGGCGGGTTCGAGACCCGTGTGCGGAGTGGACCGCCACCGGCTACATATACACACATAGGCTGTAAATAATCTATTCATAACATCAGACACAGTGCAGTGCTATGCAGATCTGCCTTCCAAACACTGTTGAAATAGAATTGAGCTGGAGACCTAGCAGATGTCAGGAGGATTGATCAACGTGAGTGTTTCTTCTGAGTGAATATGTGTGTCTTATTCTTTAATCTGTTACAGATGGAGTCGACCCTCGAACAGATCAGGCCTCTTCTCTAGACATTAAAATTGAACAACAGACCCAGGTAATGAATTTCACATTTGTTATTGTTTATTTATTTGTTATTGTTTATTTATTTGTTATTGTTTATTTTTTATTTCTTTAATGATGATGATGTATCTCATAAGATAATTTCCACATTCTGAAATTATTGACTCTACAGCATCAAGCAAACTAATATCACACGTCTATTATTGTTTACAAGCAAACAAATATCACAACCATAAGGCATTAGACTGGGAAAGGGCCTTTTTCCTGTTCCCTCGTTGCTCTTGGATTGTGCTCAATTAACCTAAATTAACCGTAAACCTACTAATAGTGGAGACTGCTGACTTTGTTGGTTAAGAGATTCAGGAGTCGAGGCTCCTCTGTAATGAGGTTTACCACCACTTCTAGGTTAACTTAGCCAGGTTTGTCTCATAACTACAGTACCTCAGAATACTCCACTGTCTTTTGTACAAATAGGCTGAAACCAGACATATTTTTGTTACACCACTAATCATATTCATGTGACAAATAAAATTTAGTTTACCAGACAAATGCTTTAGATCATGGGTTTTCAACAGGAGGTCCGTGGACCCCTGGTGGTCCATGACAACATTCCAGGGGGTCCGTGACATGGGTTCCAGTTACAACTTAGTGTGATATAACTTGATATTTGAAAACTTGATTTGAGAAATAAGCACCGCTTAGCACGCCAAAAGCAGTTTGAGAATGAAGTCTCTGCATACTTTGGTAAATGTGTTGATCGCTGGCTAAAATGTGTCTTTGTACTGTATATAATTTCTTGCGATCTCTTTGTTTATAACACCCCCCTCCGCCCCTGGGGGTGGGCCACCAATGACTGCTTAGTGAGAATGGTGGTCCCTGGGACTGAACCAGTTGGAAACCCCTGCTGTAGAGCCAGAGACTGACTGTCTTTCCCGATGATGATTATTCTAATGCCCAGATTCCGAGTCCACGGATGCTGTCTGATGCCTGTAGTCCGGGTTCACCACTCTCACCGTCCCCCCAGGATATACAGATCGTGGTAATCAAAGAAGAAGACATTCCTCATGGGTATGGAGAGTGTAGTCAACCTGGTAAGCAGTTGTGCACACACACACACACACCCAAAGACTCTGGAGCGCTCACTCACTCACTCACTCACACACTATATACAGATTGTGGTAATCAAAGAAGAAGATGTTCTTCAGGGATATGGAGAGTGCAGTCCGCCTGGTAAGGACTTGGGTGTACACGGACACACACACACACACACACACACACACACACTGGCATTGGCATGGCATGGAGTTGGAGAGCTCACTCACTCACTCACACACACACACACACACACACACACACACACACACACACACACACACACACGCAGATTGGGATAGAGTGGTTTGTCTTGAATGCATTAATGGGTGTCAATCATCTTCTGTTGTCTTTCCCAGATGGAGTTGGTCTCATGACAGATCAGGCCTCCTCTGCAGACATTAAAACTGAACACACCCAGGTGATGAACTTCACTTACCACCATTATTCATAATATATTTAAAAATGCATTCCACACAAGCCCCACATTATGAGGCAACTTAATAACGCAACTTCTCTGCATCAAACTACACAGCATCAGACAAACTGTTGTGGAGAATGTGGAGCAGTGGTTACATCACCTATTGACAGTAATCCAGATAACATTTCTTAGCGTCCATGACGCACTAGAAAAAAATTCATAAAACGTTCTGGTTGCACAACCCGACAACAACAGTGTCTGGTAAAATATCCTGGCAGCACCAGACTATCTCTAATAAAAGTCTCTTCTCTCACTCAGGCTTCACTGGTGCCATGTGATGGTCTGAATCTACTGGAGGCCCCAGTCTCTGAAGATGAAGAGGAGGAGGAAGGGGATGATGGGGGTGATGGTGATGAAGAGTATGGAGACTGCAGTCCTTTGGGTGAGGTGTTTTGGTGTTTTCTAGATTTGCTTACTCCACATCATCCAGACAGAGAGGATTTGGGTCATTCTGTGTCAATTCACCCAAATTCTGGAAAATTCCCTGCTTGACCATCTCAGATTTTCCTGAAAATATTCTACTAAAAAGATACCATTTTTTAATAGTAAGAATCAAAAATATTAGATTCACACCCTCAATAGTTTTTAATAAGAAATATTTCATGAGGAATGCTTTTTGGGCATTTTTTGGCATCATAATCTAAAGGCCGTTTTTAAACGTCTTTTATAACAACGTCTGCTAGATGTAACAGACGTCAATGTCAATCTTACATGGCCAACACAGAACGTCTTTTATAACAACTTCTGTTATATGTAACAGGCGTTAAAGTCAATCTTACATGGCCAACACAGAACGTCTTTTATAACAACTTCTGTTATATGTAACAGGCGTTAAAGTCAATCTTACATGGCCAACTTGTCGAGAGCATAAAAGGATTAGGTATATTGATTTCTGTGGTTAACGATTGTCAATCTTACATGGCCAACTTGTGGAGAGCATAACAGGATTAGGTATATTGATTTCTGTGGTTAACGATTGTCAATCTTACATGGCCAACTTGTCGAGAGCATAACAGGACTAGGTATATTGATTTCTGTGGTTAACGATTGTCAATCTTACATGGCCAACTTGTGGAGAGCATAACAGGATTAGGTATATTGATTTCTGTGGTTAACGATTGTTTATCTTTATTTCTCCTTCTTTGGAACACAGGGAAAGAACTGAAGAACCACTGCTGCACTCTTTGTGGGAAAAGTTTCACAAGTCTGAAAGGACACCAGTGTACACTCACAGGAGAGAGGCCGTACCACTGCATTCAGTGCGGCAAGAGCTTCAATCGAGAAGCGCATCTCAAAAAACACCAACGTGTTCACACAGGAGAGAGGCCGTACCACTGCACCCAGTGTGGCAAGAGCTTCACTCAAGAAACAAATCTCAAGAAACATCAACGCATTCACACAGGAGAGAGGCCGTACCACTGCACTCATTGTGGCAAGAGTTTCGCTCAAGAGGTACATCTTAAAAAACACCAACGCATTCACACAGGAGAGAAGCCGTACCACTGCACTCAATGTGACAAGAGTTTCACTTCCAAGCATCACCTGGAAATACACCAGCGCATTCACACAGGAGAGAGGCCGTTTAGCTGCACTCAGTGTGGCAAGAACTTTACTTCAGCTCGAAACCTCCAACTACATGAGCGCATTCACACAGGAGAGAAACCATACCTCTGCACTCAGTGTGGCAAGAGCTTCACACAAGAGTGCAATCTCAAAATACACTTGCGCACTCACACAGGAGAGAGGCCGTATCACTGCACTCAGTGTGACAAGAGATTCGCTCAAGGTAGCGATCTGAAATTGCACCTGCGCACTCACACAGGAGAGAAGCCGTACCAATGTGCACTTTGTAATAAGCGGTTCATTAGTAAGAGCAGTTTAAACTACCACCAGCGTATTCACACAGAAGATAGTCCGTGCCACTGCACTCAGTGTGGCAAGAGTTTCCCTACTGTAGGTAGTCTCAAACTACACCAGCGCACTCACACAGGAGAGAGGCCGTATCAGTGTCCTCTTTGTGGTAAGAACTTCATTAATAAGGGTAGTTTCAATTATCACCTGCGCAGTCATTCCGGAGAGAGGCCATACTGCTGCACTCAGTGTGGCAAGAGCTTTACGACTAGAAAAAAACTCAAACTACACCAGCGCACTCACACAGGAGAGAAGCCGTACCACTGCACTCAGTGTGGCAAGAGCTTCTCTCAAGCGGGAAATTTCAAGCTTCATCAGCGCACTCACACAGGAGAGAGGCCATACCATTGCACTCAGTGTGACAAGAGCTTTGCACAGAAAAGACAGCTCACACATCATCAACTCGTTCACACAGGAGAGAGGCCGTACCACTGCACTCAGTGTGGCAAGAGCTTCACGACTGAAAGAAATCTCAAACTACACCAGCGAACTCACGCAGGAGAGAAGCCATACCACTGCACTCAGTGTGACAAGAGCTTCGTTCAAGGGAACGATCTCAAACAACACCAGCGCATTCACACAGGAGAGAGGCCGTATGCCTGCACTCAGTGTGGCAAGAGCTTCTCACAAGGGGGACATCTTAAACGACACCAGCTCACTCACACAGTAGAGAAGCCATATCACTGTATACAAAACAGAGAGGTCAAACATCATGAACACATTCATACAGGAGAAAGGCTGTACAGCTGTACTCAGTGTGGTAAAAGTTTCAGAAAACATGGAAATCTCAAAGTACACTTGCGCATTCACACAGGAGAGAGACCGTACAACTGCACTCAGTGTGGCAAGGGTTTCACTACAGGAGGTAGTCTCAAAGTACACCAGCGCACTCACACAGGAGAGAGGCCGTACTACTGCACTCAATGTGGTAAGAACTTCACAACAGGACAAAGTCTCAAACGACACCAGTGGAGTCACTCAGCAGAATGAGTGTCACGCAACATTCATCCAACATTCACTGGACTGAAGGCAAGGCATAGCCTGACATAACCCGCCCATAATACTTCTGTACATCCGTATTCATGGTCTGAAGGTTCTTTATCCTGACACCGATTATAGAGCGGGGAGGGCATTCAATCCTGGTTTAAAAACAATTGGACAGTTTGTCTAATCAGCTTCACTTATCGGCCGGTTGTCTGTTAACAGACTAAACCCTCCCCAGAAGACCGTCTCCGGACCATGAATATGGATGAACAGTAGTATTATGGGATGGCCATGTCAGGCTAGAGGCTTCCCATATGGAATATTTATTTTGAATTGAATTTTGAATCTTGAGTGCTCTGAAAAAATACATTGAAATTGAATTTTAGAGGTGACTTTTCCTGTTTGAAGTCAGGAATGTGATCTCTTAATTACAGTAACTTTTTTTTATTATTATTTATTTTTATTAATTACAGTAACTTGAGTAAATGTACTTAGTTACTTTCCACTTCTGCTTTTTCTGGCTAACTGTTACTTTTAATACTGTGTATTGCTAGTTTCATGGTGTGTGGATGTCTATGGACGATTTTGAAGAGGAGAAGACTTCATTAAACCCGTTAAAGAAACACTTGCGAGGCCAGGAATATCTTGAATTGAATCTTGAATCTTGTGTGCTCTACAAAATAAATTGAAATTTAATTTTACAGGGGACTTTTTAAGTTTGAAGTCA
>JAODXP020000239.1:0-44043 GCA_027497455.2 Sardinella longiceps | reverse complement strand
TTTATTTTTCTTTTGTTTTCTTGTCTTTTCAGAATGCAGGGGACAGTACACTGTGACTCAGACTCCATCAGTATTACCTGCTGTTCCTGGACAAACTGTCACTCTGAAGTGTAAAGTCAGCAGTGATATCTATGGCGACAACATGCACTGGTACCATCAGGTATATAGAGTCTCCTAAACTCCTGATTTACTATAAAAACAGACGCCATTCCAGCACTCCATCTCGATTCAGTGGCAGTGGATCTGGATCTGATTTCACTCTGACCATCAGTGGAGTCCAGGCTGAAGATGCAGGAGATTATTACTGTCAGAGTCTCCACTGGCCTGGTGCTGTGTATGTGTTCACACACTGTGTGCACTGCTGCAGCTGAGACTTTCAGCAGGTGTGAGGGGGCTGTTAGGTAGTGAATTTAGAATATAGTTCTTCAATCTATTATCACCAGGCCTTTAATACTAGCAGGATAATGTACTGCATGTACAGTATATACTGTATATACACATGGCATTTTCCAAGAGGTTGAATTCAATAAATGGTCACAAACAAACAACAACACTGTGCCATGCAATACTAAGTACGTGATATTATTTTGATACCTATTGCAATCGTTACTTCTTGAAATATTAACTCTCCATGTCCACTCTGGGATGAGACACATCAATGTCAGGAAACATGCCAAAAGAATGAAAGGTGACAGCCATATTCCATTGAATTGGAAACTATCAAGATCAAACCACCCAGCTCAACATTAAATTTGGCAGTAAGTCTCAATCAGCACATAGATTCACTGTTTGTCCTTTCACTCTCTGTGACTTAGAGGAGGACAGGAGGTATTCTGCAGGTGAGACCTCACTCACACTGGGGCAAACAGAAGCAGCACAGGCAGGAACCTCCATGGCCCAGACTACATACATAATATCGGCTCTTCTGTTGTGCGTGTTACATGCTGTACTTGCTGGTAAAATACATAGTCTAGTCTGTTTGAATATGGTGTATTTATTTTATTTTATTGAAATATCAACTTGTCCATGTTGAGACATCATTCAGTACAGTATTTCACCAACAAGATTGTACAGATGTTACACATCTATGGATGATATTTTCTATCAAGACTTAATGTGAATACAAACATGTGTAGAAACAGCTAAACATGTTTTTTTTAATCATCAACTCAAATCTAACTTATTAAGGCCCACTTTGAAGAGGGAGAACGAAAAGTGCCATAGTTGCTTAAAAATGGACACAACCTAGATGGTTGCTGGATAATGTCAATTCTGTAGCTCTACTCCAGAATGTTTTGTACTGTCAGGAAATCATGCCACTACGAATGGACGTGTATTCATAAAAAGCAGCCTCTTTAACTTTAGTTGTACATTAAAATGCCACCAAATAAGTCCACAACAACATTTTTTTTTCAAGAATTTCATGAGCTTTTACCAGCTCTCTCATTAATAACATATTCAATGTGGGCCCATTCTCTTGGCCGTTAGTCAGGATTTGCATGAGAAAACTTTGCATTGGCAGCATAAACTCTCTGCATCAGCGCTCAGGGTGATATTTATGCATCCTCAAACTTGAATACAGCATGCATTAGAAACATTCTATTTTGTGGAAATGATCCCAATAATGTTAATCTTGACCCTTCTCCTCTGTTTACAAGGTATGTTTCACTCTTCTTGATCCTTACAGCAGTGTTGGAGAACAGGTTATCTGCTATTTCATTCAGATAAATATTTTCAAGCATGTTAAGACTCTTTGAATTTATTTTGTTTTCACAGAATCCAGAGGTCAGTACACTGTGACTCAGACTCCAGTGGTGAAAGCTGTATCTGTGGGGGACACGGCCATCCTGAGCTGTAAAGTCAGCAGTGCTGTGTACTACTATAGCTCTTACGGACACTACCTTCACTGGTACCATGAGGTATCTGGAGAGCCTCCTAAACTCATGATAAAGTTTGCTACCAGCCGCCAATCTGGCATTCCATCTCGATTCAGTGGCAGTGGATCTGGAACTGATTTCACTCTGACCATCAGTGGAGTCCAGGCTGAAGATGCAGGAGATTATTACTGTCAGAGTTTCCACATCCCCAGTGGCTATGTGTTCACACAGTGATACAGAGCCGTACAAAAACCTCTCTCAGTGAGACACACATGACTGCACTGCTGCAGCTGAGACTTTCAGCAGGTGTGAAGGGGCTGCTCAGTAGTGCATTCATTTACAATAAAATGCAAGTTTGGGTCTTCAACAAGTTTTATTGGCAACCAATTAAAAGTAGCATGGTGAATATATACAGTACATTATGACAGATTAATTTAAACGTTTATTAACATACGCAATTATACACGGGGAACGACAGGGGCCAGTGCCCCTGGAGAAGTGACCCTTGCCCTTGCTGTGGCTCCTGTGCTGACCAGATAATGAAATTATTCATTTACGGTCATAAGCGCACTGCATTACTACATTATGAGGACAGAGCTCACACAGTGACACACATGAAGGCACATATGTGTTAGTTGTTTCCTCTTCAATTGTATAAAGCAACTTAATGTAGGTTTCACATAAACCCAAAGGCTGCACAAGAGAAAGTACAGGGCAGTTAAGAACAATGCATTATTTAAATCCTCTCCCGGTCTCCAGTCTTCTCCCCAGTGTCCTTCATTTCTCTAGTAACTCTAAACCCACATTGGCTCCATCTGTATGTCAGCAGCCATGACTCACACATGATCTCCACTGTAGGCATCTCCAGCAATATGGACAGCTACCAAGTTATGCTTGTTTTACGTGTTCAGACTTGAATAGGCCTTTTCACGCCGCCATCTTTGTTTTCGAGATGGTGCGAACGTACTTCCGGTGACCTGATACCCTAGTGCAGGGGTCGGGAACCTTTTTGGCTGAGAGAGCCATGAATGGCACATATTTTACAATTAATTTCCATGAGAGCCATACAATATACAGGCATGTCTTTTATTCATTAATTTATCTTATCTTCATTCGAAAAGTAATCAAAAAGTACACAAGAAGAGTGTTTTGGCATACTCCTCATCTGTGAATGGCTTTCCATTTCTCACAATTGCTATTCAAGTGCTATTCAAGACTGAAATAGATAGATGAATGGATTGAAATAGGCCTACATGAGAATGTTTTATTTTTAAAGTTATCATTCTTTTTATTAAAGATTTGTCTGCGAGCCAGACCCAACCATCAAAAGAGCCACATCTGGCTCCCGAGCCATAGGTTCCCTACCCCTGCCCTAGTGGCTACCATTGCAACGGCCCACAACTGAATCTATATTTGTTTGTCCCATACAAACATTTGCATAAAGGGGATGATTTACATGAGTTATTAAGTTCAGTGCATTCAGAGAATTTTTATAGTGCAGCAAACTCCCAGTGAACTCTATGAAGTCATTCCTGCTAGTGGGTTCCAAAGGAAGTATGTTGTCTAAAGTAATATTTCTGTGGATGGTTTTCTGCATTCATGGTAAGATGCATTGAAGTTAGAGGACAGAAACTAGGAGCCTTAGAACTTAATAGTCTTGTTTTACAGTATTTTGTTTTTCTTTTTTCTCTTTTCAGAATGCAGGGGACAGTACACTGTGACTCAGACTCCATCAGTATTATCTGCTGTTCCTGGACAAACTGTCACTCTGAAGTGTAAAGTCAACAGTAATGTCTGTGGCAATACGTATCTGCACTGGTACCATCAGGTATCTAAAAAGTCTCCTAAACTCCTGATTTATTTAGCTACCAGTCGCCAGTCTGGCACTCCATCTCGATTCAGTGGCAGTGGATCTGGAACTGATTTCACGCTGACCATCAGTGGAGTCCAGGCTGAAGATGCAGGAGATTATTACTGTCAGAGTCTTCACTGTCCTGGTAGTGACCGTGTGTTCACACAGTGATACAGAGTTGTACAAAAACCTCCCTCAGTGAGAACACACATGACTGCACTGCTGCAGCTGAGACTTTCAGCAGGTGTGAGGGGGCTGTTCACTAGTGCATTCATTTAGAATTTAGGGTTTAGGGTCTTCAACATGTTTTATTGACAAGCAATTAAAATATCAGGGTGTATATATGCATTATAAAAGAATAATTCCAACGATTATTAATTTATTCTTCACAAGAGAAAAAAAAAAACACAGCAATTAAAGACCATTTGGGTCAATTTATTTAGATACGAAAACATTTGAAATCACTACTGAAATAATTCTCAATATCCACTTTGGGATGAGACCCAATCAATGGTAAGATACAGCCTGAAGACAGCCATCCTTCACTGAATTGAAAAAAATACCCAGAATGAGTTTCTATTGTGAATGTTGCACATACTTGCTTGGTAAAATGCATATTGTCTTTAAATATGGTGTGCATAAATATGTTATTGATAGTCTGAGGAAGGCAGAATGCAGAAATGTGTCTGTGTGAATAAAACTTGTATTCATAGTGCAGCGTCCTTTCCTGACCATCAACTGAACAAATGTCTGGTCAGCACTCTAAAAAATAAGAAAAATACTTTGAGTGAAGCCTGCTCCTACCCTTCTGAACTAAATATGTTATTTAAACATTGACCAGACACAGCTTGTCCATATTGAAATCTCATTTGGAATTTCACCAAGATTGTACAGAGCTAAAACACAATTGCATTATGATTTTTTTTAATTTTATGAATCTTCTAAATAATTTATACATTAAACATATACTACTGTGTAAGAGCACTTTATCACATTTTAATCATTCAATTCCAAATCTGCTATCTTAAAAATACAGCCTGAATGGTTGCTGGATTGCATCAAACTCACAATTCTGTAGGATAATTCCAGGATGATATCCCCGTGTATTCCCATAAAGCACCATAATAATCCCACTGAGCAACATTGTACCCTAAATCCCACCAAATAGCTCCACAGAAGCAATGAAACATTGTTGGAGATTTCCAAAATTTCATGAACGTCTACCAGCTCCCTCCCTCATCATTAATAACATCATCATGTGGCCCCAGTTTCTTAATTTGCATTAGAAAACTTTGCATTGGCAGCATGAACTCTCTACTTCAGCGCTGAGGATGATATTTATAGATTCACAAACTTGAGCGTCTCATGAATGAGAAAGATTCTGGTATTTTGTAACAATGATCCCAATAATGTTAATCTTCACCCTGCTTCTCTGTTTGAAAGGTATGTTTTAACTCTTCTAGATCTTTACAGCACTGTTGGCCTGTGAACAGTTTACTGATATTTCTCTCAGGTAAATTCTTTTCAGGCATGTTAAGGATTTTTAAATTTATATTATCACAGGATCCAGAGGTCAGTACACTGTGACTCAGACTCCAGTGGTCAAAGCTGTATCTGTGGGGGACACGGCCATCCTGAGCTGTAAAGTCAGCAGTGCTGTGTACTACTATCAGAGATGTATAGTAACGAAGTAGAACTACTTAAGTAGCCTACTTAAGTACTAAAATGCAGTATCTGTACTTTACTGGAGTATTCTTTTTTTCTCCTACTTCCACTTTTACTTCACTACATTTTTTTGATGAATTTAATACTTCTACTTCGTTACATTTTTGATGTGCTGATTAGTTACTCGTTACTTTTATAAAAAATGTTACCACATCCAATGATAGCCTATCAATGCAGACGAGAGCATCACCAGGTTTTCATAATCATTATTGGACGATTCAAGCGGTATATGAGACCTCATGCACCTCTTCGACCTTTCGGAGTACTGAATGCAGTCAATTGGGAACCATTAGTAAGGGTCAGTCTACTGCTCCATTTCGAGATAGAAGGAGTACACCAAGTTCTTTAACTTCAAATGATTTTAGTGAAGGGAATAGTGGTGACCATCCCTGGCCCTATTTAGAGTCCAATTTCCAGACAGACTATTTCAGCCAAATAAATGTAAAACAATATGATATTCAAACTTTTGACTGCTTTCTTTGATGTACACAGTACTTCTACTTTTACTTTCAGTACTTGAGTAGCAATTTTTTAAATACTTTTACTTGCAATACTTAAGTACAAAACATTTTGAATACTTTAGTACTTCCACTTAAGTATGATGTTTAGAGACCACTTCTACTTCCACTCAAGTAATTTTTTGATATGATACTTCTACTTCTACTCCACTCCTCTACTCCAGTACTTTATACAACTCTGACTACTATAGCTCTAATGGACACTACCTTTACTGGTACCATCAGGTATCTGGAGAGCCTCCTAAACTCATGATAAAGTTTGCTACGAGTCGCCAGTCTGGCATTCCATCTCGATTCAGTGGCAGTGGATCTGGAACTGATTTCACTCTGACCATCAGTGGAGTCCAGGCTGAAGATGCAGGAGATTATTATTGTCAGAGTCTCCACAGCAGTAGTAGTGATGTGTTCACACAGTGCTACAGAGTCGTACAAAAACCTCCCTCAGTGAGACACACATGACTGCACTGCTGCAGCTGTGAGTGTCTGCAGATGCTGTGGAGTTCTTCATAGTGCAGTGAGATTGAGCATGACACACTTATATTCAGCAAAGTCCTACACACAGTGTTGGACTTCTATCAATAGTTAACCTATGACCTCCCAGGTGGAATAAGTACACGGTCCAAGTTGAAGATGCAGGATTAGTACAATCAGGAAGGAATTCACACAGTTACACACATCACTGATTCAGCTTTTTAGGTGTGTAGTAAGTAATCTTATGGGACCATTCACATAAATACATTAATATATAAAAATACAGTACAGGACAGTTCAGAATATATCAATGAAGGTTTCTGTCATTATTCAATCCACTTCCACTGCTGTGTGATTTAGACCCTCTTTAACTGTCCCATATTGAGCACTTCAGTGTAGCAAAGCCCTCAGTCTTCTCCCCAGTGTCCTTCTTTTCTCTTGTAACTCTAAGCCCACATTGGCTCCATCTGTATGTCAGCAGCCATGACTCACACATGATCTCCACTGTAGGCATCTCCAGCACCATGGACAGCTACCAACAACTGAATGTTTGTCTCAGAACAGCATTTGCATAGAAGAGTTTGATTTGCATTTGTGGAAAAAGTGTCATTCAGAGGCTTTTTATAGTACAGCAGCTCCAACACAACTTGGTAAAGGCATTACTGATATTGGGCTCCAAAAGAAGCATGTTGCCTAAAGTAATATTTCTGTGGATGGCTGTCTGTATTTATGGTAGGATGCATTGCTATGATTTTGGAGGACATAGGCTACAGCAACCTTGCAATTTTAGACTGGCTTCCTCTTCTTATTTTGTCCTGTGTTTTCTTAACTGAAAAACATGAAATGTATATGCAGAGAGACTAACTACTGATTGATTTTTTCAGAATGCAGGGGACAGTACACTGTGACTCAGACTCCATCAGTATTACCTGCTGTTCCTGGACAAACTGTCACTCTGAAGTGTAAAGTCAGCAGTGGTGTATGTGGCAGCTATCTGAGCTGGTACCATCAGGTATCTGGAGAAGCTCCTAAACTGCTGATCTATGCAGCTACCAGTCGCCAGTCTGGCACTCCATCTCGATTCAGTGGTAGTGGATCTAGAACTGATTTCACTCTGACCATCAGTGGAGTCCAGGCTGAAGATACAGGAGATTATTACTGTCAGAGTTACCACTGTTCTAGTAACAATGTGTTCACACAGTTATAGAGAGCCGTACAAAAACCTCCCTCAGTGAGACACACATGACTGCACTGCTGCAGCTGAGACCCTCAGCAGGTGTGAGGGGGCTGTTCAGTAGTGCATTCATTTACTGGGGTCTTTAATATCTTTTATTGGCAAGCAATTAAAAATAGCAAAGCGAATATCTACATTGTAACAAATTAATTATAGCGGTTATTAATTTATTCTTGATAAGAGAAAAAAACACCGCAATTCAATACTATTTGGGTGATTTTATTTAGATAAGAAAACATTTAAAATCATTACTGAAATAATTCTCAATATCCACTCTGGGAAGAGAAAAAACTGGCCAGGCATTTTTGGCCACCGTAAATTTATTACAAAATAACTTCATAGCAAGCTAAATGACACTCTATATTGGACTCATTGCATCAACACGAGAGATTTGATTGGACTAGCCCAATATCCTGCAAGAAAATTATGAGTAAATACACCGGCCCACCAGCACCGGCCCAAAAATGGTCATCGGCCTACGGGGCATTGCCCTGTATGCCCTATGGCCAGTCCATGCCTGATACATGCTTGTTGCTAGATAAAATGCATATTGTCTTTAAATATGGTGTGCATAAACACAATATGTTATTGATAGTCTGAGGAAGGCAGAATGCAGAAATGCATCTTAAAAGCGTGTGTTAATAAAAGGTGTCTTGGGGGCGCCAGGGCCCAGCGGGCTGGTGCATCATACCACACATTCGAGCACTCAGGTTCGAGTTTAACCCAGGGTCATTTCCTGATCCCTACCCTTCTGTCTCTCTCCCACT
The DNA here is from genome assembly GCA_027497455.2 of Sardinella longiceps. Lineage (NCBI taxonomy): Eukaryota > Metazoa > Chordata > Actinopteri > Clupeiformes > Clupeidae > Sardinella > Sardinella longiceps. Next base: position 35,599 of record JAODXP020000239.1, on the reverse strand, counting down.
CATTTCCTGTCACACTCTCTACTGTCCTATTGAAAAAATAAACACTTGGTGTCCTTGAACTGCTTTTCCATTTTATAGAGTGCCACCTCTGTTTGAAGCAGAGTATTATATCATTATTGTTTGTAAGCTCTCTGGACAAAATTATCTTTGAGCTTATGGGTTAAGACTGAAATACTTATAGGCATAGCCTGACAAGCCAGACTATCATATAAAATGTATAGTCTGGTGACGAGTAATAGACCCTCAGGTAAGATGGATAAAACCACTTTAACCCTGCACTTTAACCCTAATGCACTTTATTATGTTTAGCATATTCTGTAATTTAACTGCTGTCCAATGTCTGCTGGGACCCTCTCTGTTTACTGTCTATGTCTACCCATAGTTATATTTATTGTATGTGCTTTGCAGCTGTGTGTCTTGTCCATTGTTTGTATTTGTTTTTGTTTGATTGATGTTCGATTGATGTTGGGGATATGCCACAAAAAATTCCTATCAACTTTGTTGACATGGCAAATAAACGCTTGAACTTGAACTTGAACTTGAACCAATTAGCACAACTAACAAGCCAATTCAAACAACGCTAAGCCTGTCTAATGACAGTCCAGATGGATCATTGTGATTGGCTAAACACCACAATGTTAGAATGTACAGTTTCTGATTTTGGCCATTTTTGCGTCACATGATCGTCTGATGCTTTTCAATGTTGCGACTCGGTAAATGATGTATCTCCTGAAATAAGGAGTTAGACCCAGCTCATTCTGAATCATCTGTAGTACCACTCAAAACCACTAGGGGCACTATGCACCTCTAGCCCTATCCCTAACCCTAAGAACCCCTAGAAAATCAGTCCTAAGTGATGCTCTACCCATCAGAGACAACCAAGTCCTTAGATAAAAATGCATTTCTTCAACCAGTTCTAAAGGGAAATGGTAATTTACTATGTTCTGGAACACAATTTGCCTTTAATCGTTTCCTACCAAAATTATAACTGTCGGTTTACAAAATCAATTACATATTTTGGACACTAGGTGGAGCGTTATCACCAGTACTGGTATCAGTGTGCATAGGTTTTCAGCATGGCTCAACATAAGGTCAGGCCAGATGTTTAGGAAATTAGTTTATAAATGTTGGCTAGCAAACACACACATTCTGTTTCTATAATAGTTGGACTCAGAGCTGACTGTCAGCTACAGGATTAAGTCATTTACAGTGAAATGGCACTGAAGTAACCTAAAAGATTCACTTAAAATGGATTGGTGTTACAGTATACAGTGACATGTACAGTAAATGATAAGGAAAGTCATATAAAGGTTATTGCCAGACAGACTTTATTATCAAAGGAAATAATTGCATACATTTTGTGCTATAAAGGACTAATCTGGTGGCCTATTTAAGGCATATCATCACTGTATTCATTTTAAATCATTAAAATTCACAGTAGCCTACAAATCATCAAGAAATATATTCTGTCGTAAAAATATCTGTCGTAAAAAATTGTCTTTGCCATACTCATTTTAAAGCATTACGATAAAGATCGCTGATCAAGATCAAGACTCTGAGGACGGCATAGGCCAAAACGCGTCAGTCTTGGACATGTCATTAAAAAAGTAGTTAAGATTCAAAGCTTGAGAGTGCATTTACTTTCTTTACCATTCAGTATTCCCTTTGTTTCACGCACTCAAACCCTCTTTTTACGTTAATTGAGTTGAGCTCACCTTTCTCCCTCACAAAGCAATATGATATACTGTACAATATAGGTCTATGGCATCTTATAGAGTAAAGGTGGGCTCAGCTCAGAACTCCAGCCCACCAGCTGATGGGAGTGCTCGGCTCTGCTGACTTCCTCATGTGTCACTCATCAGGCTCCGCCCCCACATCATCATAATCAGTTCCTACAGAGGAAAACAGCTGTCACTCATAACACTGACGGACCAATCAAAAGAAGATAGATAGGCAGAGAGATAGATAGATAAACAGACTATATATATATACAGGGTATAAAATTAACTTTTGACCCACCTGCCAATGGCAGGTAAGACCTGATCTTTTACCGGCCAAAAAAATATTTCTACCGGCCACCGAAAAAAAATTAGGGTGCAAGAACTTTACTTTTCTCTCAGGTGTCTCTGTAAGAAAAACCACACAAGTTCAAAATGTATTTTGTAGCAGATGGTTATCTAAACTCAACTACTACAACATCTACTGGCTCCGCTCATTTCATTTCACATTAATGACAAAAGTCAGGCCTATATGAAGCTGTCATATTTCAATAGTCTGCCAGTGGCAGGTAGCTTGGCTTTTGCTACTAGCCAAATCAAATTTTTAGCCGCATTTGGCCGGTGGCGGGTGCTAATTTTAAACCCTGTATATATATATATATATATATATATATATATATACTGTACATCTATATAGAAAGATAGACACACAGACAGACTTACCACTGATGACACCATTATATTCCTGAGTTTGGTCGGCAGTCTTCATCACTGCAATACAAAGAGCCTGAGTGAACAAGATAGAGACATAGGGCGGTATACACGAATCCGACGAAACTACCGGCAGTAAGCAGGCGCCATTTTTGAGCTGCCTAGATCACCAATCTATCCATAGGGATCACGTGATAGCACACCATAAAATACTGTGATTTACGAGATTTACTACTACTTGTACAGAGTATTCCATGGTCTTTGCTGTTAGTTGTCATCAGAGGTGGAAAGTAACTAATTACATTTACTCAAATTACTGTAATTAAGTAGCTTTTTTGAGTAATTCGTAACTTTTTAAGTATTTTTTTAAATAGGTAATTTTACTTTTACTTGAGTATATTTTTAGGCAAGTATTGTACTTTGTACTTCACTACTTTTTTGAAACCTCCCTGATTACTGAGTAAAAAAATCATTGTGAGGAAAAAATATTTGGCTTGAAACGAAAGTTAATACAGACAATATACTGTAGCGTAGAGCTGACCCTGCTTATTGTAAATGTTGACAATAAGCAACCTGTGGAAGTAATTAATTCAAAAGCAAAGGAAATCCTTGGCTATGTTGTCAGCCATTATAACCATTGATTCAGTCCAGGTCAATTTGAGTCTAGCCAGGGTTAGGGTAGCCCCGAATACCATCAATATGTAAAATCTCAAAGCTAGTCGGCTACCTTATTCTAGTACTCTCAAGATGCCAAAATTAGCAACCACTACCCTTTGGTTGCTGTAATGTCATTGACCAAACATTCATTCATTCATTCATTCATTCATAACAACGAGTTTGATTGTGGTTACTGAGCAGGTCGTCTATGAATTCTTTGGGTTGCTAAAGCAACCAAGCAACGCCCTAGCATTGCTTTTGATTATGATTTTTTAATATCAAATAATTGAAAGTAACTAAGTAACTTGTACTTGAAGTAAATTTTAAATGAGGTAATTTTTACTTTTACTTGAGTAGATTTTTTGTTGGGTACTTTTACTTTTACTTGAGTAGAATTTAAGCAAAGTAAAGATACTTTGGTAACACTTTATATTAAGACACACATATTCACCATTAATTAGCTGTTTACTAACATGTATATTAGTAGCAAACTAGCTATTTATTACTCATTATAAAACACTAATTAATACTTTATTATGCAAGACTTCTTCTACCCATAATAGACCATTAACTAAGAATTTCCCCTGTATAAGCTCCTAATTACCCCTTATTAATAGCTAGTAAGTAAGTTGTTGCATATGAATTATGATATAAATAAGCCTGGGTCAGTACAGAGCTTGTAAAGGGGTGGTAACACAAGAGCAGTTATTCACCCTTATAATACTGGTCTACTCATATGGAATTAGATACAAAACCACAAGGGATAATACTGTACAAATTACTCATGATTAAGTCTTTGTAATGCAGAATATGTTCCCTATTCTAAAGTTGTGTCTGTTCACATTTAATTCACAATTAATTTGGCACTTAATAAGCCTCATGTGTTCCCTAATCTAAAGTAACCTCCTATTCACACTTAATAAGTGTGTTACAGCACAGAGTACACAGCAAACACACATCCAATTTAGCACAAATATGCTACAAATATCACTTTTTATTGGTGAATATGACATAGCAAATCTTTCTTGGCTCCTGGAAAAATAAAATCTCAACTAAAAAAAAAAAAAAAAAAAAAACCTCTGAATTAATTGTGAATTAAATGTGAACAGACATAACTTTAGAATAGGGAACATAATTCTGCATTACAAAGACTTAATTATGAGTAATTTGTACACTATTATCCCGTATGGTTTTGTATCTAATTCCATATGAGTAGACCAGTATTATAAGGGTGAATAACTGCTCTTGTGCTACCACCCCTTTACAAGCCCTGTACTGACCCAGGCTTATTTACATCATAATTCATATGCAACAACTCACTTACTAGCTGTTAATAAGGGGTAATTAGAAGCTTATACAGGGGGAATTCTTAGATAATGGTCTATTATGGGTAGAATGGTCTATTATGGGTAGTCTTGCATAATAAAGTATTAATTAATGTTTTTTAATGAGTAATAAATAGCTAGTTTGCTACTAATATACATGTTAGTAAACAGCTAATTAATGGTGAATATGTGTGTCTTAATATAAAGTGTTACCTATACTTTCACTTAGTTACAATTTTTCTGTACTTTTTCCACCTCTGGTTGTCATTGACTGTACATTGTCAAAAAGGTTTGTTGTCAGTCCAACAATGGTGTCACCACAAGATGGCAGCCTACACAAAACGCTTGTCGGATTTGTCTATTCTCCCAGGTGCTTAAAGGATAGCTCCCTGTTGAACGAGCCTGCTAAATGCACTAGTTAGCGAGTGGAACAAAATAATTTGGAACAACGCGAACGCAAAGCACTTTGCATTGAGTCAATGGTACCTCAGATCTTACTTTCGGTTTTGAATAATCAGTTTCCATCGATTCACTGTAAAGTGCTTGTTCGCTCCTGCTTTCGCGTTCGGTCTATGCTGTTCCACATGATTTTATTCCACTCACTAACTAATGCACTGGTGATGTTTGGATAAAAAATACTAAAGATATCGCTAAATAAACCACAATTGCCTTCTGACGCTCTAACTGTAGTCACTCCCCCTTTCAAACTCCCGGTCCAGCACTGGCAATGCACTAGTGTTGTCTAAATGTCTGAACAAGAGGTGTAATGTCCCTGGTGGGTCTTAGTTGGCCATGCCCCCATGTTTACATGTTTGCACCATATTCTATTGCTGTCTCCTTTTCCCTCTCCCTATTCACCTTTTTCACCTGCCCACCATATTCCGAACGAAAACGAGGCTCGGGCTCGCTTTATAAATAATAATTAATAATTTCTCACAGATGCCGGACAGAAAATCTACTGGTCCCCTCTCTTACTGTTGGTCAGGTGGAAAGTTGGGCAGATGAGGAGCATCCCATCCCCAGAAGCTACTTCTGGGGAAGTTTTACCACCCAAGCCTCGTTCTAGTGCCTCATAGTGACGTAGGTGAAAAAGGTGAATTACTCTGTAGCAGGTGCTGAGTGCCCAAGTGTGGATCGTTGAAGGTGATTGGCATGGGTATAAGATGTCACCTTCTCCTATAGTATGCTCAAGGTCCTCCTCTCCTCTCCCAACATTTGGCTTTTTGTTTTGGATATGCTTTACATCCCCTAGTTAGTACATTCTAATTTCACTCCACACTACACTTACTTTATTTACATTCTTTATTCTTATTTCTTAAAAAAAATATGTATATTATTTTCTTTCTGTGTGTGGCCTCCCCTTCCTGTACCATGCTTGAGCCAGCATGCATTACAGAGGTCAGTGAAATATTCTAAAGCAAACTAACAGAATGTACTGACTCTCACATGCATGTAAGATGCTCATGGCTCGGTCCTGTTCATTGGTATGTGCGTATAGCTTTACTTTACTTGCTAACACCCAGTAGCCATATGCATATGACAATAACATTGCAGGCAGACAGGCACAGACTGGACAACTCACCAGTGATTACACCATTGTACTCCTGAGATTGATCTGCTGTCTTCATCACTGAAATATAAAGATGGAGGCAGAAGGAATTGTGGGTCATTTGGACTGAATAATATTATATAATATTATTCCTTCATGCACTCTGGAATTGGATACAATTCTGTTGGATACAGCGCCACTGTGGCACATAGTGGTATTACAAGAGAGGACATCTGGCTGGATATCATGCCAATACGAGTGTGGATAAGTGGATATATTTGAGCAGTAAATAGCACAGTCTATTTTAAGGTGCCATTTACTGTACAGATGAGAAGACAAGTATACAGTGAAAATCAAACAACAAAGTGTATCATCATATACGTAAACAATGTCTCATAAATCCTGCATATAAACTGGATACAACCTTAATAGGGGAATTAAAAAGATATTACTTAGTTATTAACAACTTAAATCACAATATTTTACTACAAAATTTTCAAACCTGTAGTCATTTGTAGGTCATCTGCTGTATTTGCAACATCATCATAATACTCCTGTTCGTTATTGGCTTGATTTGTCTCATCCACTGATGATGTCAAAGGCATTAAACAGATAACCACACAATCAAATATGTACAAGTTAATACTGTAAACACACTACAATTATAGTAGTACTATAGCATAATAGTCCATAAGACACAGACTCTCACCCCTGGTCATTTTAGGATCGTTCCCATCAGTGGTGATGTCATCATATTCCAGCCGCTCCTCTCTCACAGACTCTGTCGACAGAAATTGCATGATTTAATAAACCAGCCATTGTTTTTAGGGCAATGATTAGAACTCTATGTGATATACAGTGCAATAGATTAAAAGTCTGTCTTGTATTATTTTTTTTATATTTTTTGCAGCTTTACCTCTACAGCTGAATATCACAACATAAAATCATTGATATAATACAAAATTACAAAACACTTTATTGGCACTATATACTGTATGTGACAAAAATAAATAAATAAAAAACTATTTTCATAAAATTGCCCATAACGCTATAGTGTCAGGCCCACTGATCCAAGACCAGTTCTCATGGCTGTACTCCCTACCTGAGATGAGTCTCTCATCACTGTCTCCCACATCATCATATCCTGTGTTGTCTAGAATATAGTCTGTGGATACATTAAGATACACAATCATCCCAAAATGAAAATATCAGTGCCTTTGATGTAAATATTCGTTCTTAAATCCAATGTTATGCAAACTCTTGATATTGATAACATAGTAAATGATTTCAGTCATAGCATGCATTGTTTATAATGAAAGTAAATAAGTTTGTATTATGTGTTAATTTGTTAACTCTCCTTTTTAAAAGTGATCAAACTCAGCCTCTGTCTCTGCTCCACCTGCTGCTCTGCTTTGATCTCACTCACCAGTCACCTCAGATGACTTGTCACTCCCGTACCAAACAAGTCTCCTATATCTGTAATACATTCAGGCATATGATTATTTATCTCCATATTTATACATACTACAAAACAGCTACATACAGTTCATCATAATAATGATAATAATAAATTCATAAAATAAACATGTAGAACTCAGTTGTGAAAAGTGGTAGTACTAGTATATGAGAGAACTAAACTTTTTTTAATTTTACAAGGCATACACAGAGTAGATACAAACCTGTCAACATATCATCCAGCTTGGTCTCATCATTGGCAGTCACATCATCGTAGTACTCTCCCATTGGCTCTTTCAGAGAAGCGGCTGGCAAATATGGAGAGAGAAAGAACGAGAAAGAGGGAGGGAAGGAGAGACAAAGAGTGAGAAAGAGAGAGTGATCTGTATCAGACATCAACAAAACCCCGTCTAGTTCTCCATTAGTAAACCGCTTCTCATGCCCCTACCTGAGATGGGTCTCCTCTCGTCCTCCTGCACGTCTTCATTTGTATTCATGTTGTACCCTCTTTAACTGTCCCATATTGAGCATTTCAGTGCTGCAAAGCCTGCAGTCTTCTCCCCAGTGTCCTTCATTTCTCTAATAACTCTAAGCCCACATTGGCTACATCTGTATGTCAGCAGCCATGACTCACACATGATCTCCACTGTAGGCATCTCCAGCACCATGGACAGCTACCAACTGAATGTTTGTCTCATAACAGCATTTGCATAGAAGAGATTGATTTGCATTCGTACAAAAATTCAGAGGCTTTTTATAGTACAGCAGCTCCCAGACAACTTTGTGAAGTCATTACTGATAATGGTCTCCAAAGGAAGCATGTTGTCTAAAGTAATATTTCTGTGGATGGTTGTCTGTATTTCTGGTAGGATGCATTGTTATGATTTTGGAAGACAAACATAGGCTATAGAAACCTTGCAATTTTAAACTGGCTTCCTCTTCTTATTTTGTCCTGTATTTTTCTTAACTGAATAACATGAATGAAATGTATATGCAGAGAGACTAACTACTTATTTATTTATTTATTTCAGAATGCAGTGGACAGTACACTGTGACTCAGACTCCATCAGTATTACCTGCTGTTCCTGGACAAACTGTCACTCTGAAGTGTAAAGTCAGCAGTGGTATATGTGGCAGCTATCTGAGCTGGTACCATCAGGTATCTGGAGAGTCTCCTAAACTCCTGATTTACTATGCTACCAGTCGCCAGTCTGGCACTCCATCTCGATTCAGTGGCAGTGGATCTGGAACTGATTTCACTCTGACCATCAGTGGAGTCCAGACTGAAGATGCAGGAGATTATTACTGCCAGAGTTACCACTGTCCTGGTAGTAACTATGTGTTCACACAGTGCTACAGAGCCGTACAAAAACCTCCCTCAGTGAGAACACACATGACTGCACTGCTGCAGCTGAGACTTTCAGCAGGTGTGAGGGGGCTGTTCAGTAGTGCATTCATTTTGAATATAATACAAGTTTAGGGTCTCCAATATGTTTTATTGGAAAGCAATTAAAAATAGCAGGGTGAATATAACAAATTAATTTCAACAGTTATTAACTTATTCTTCTCAAGAGGAAAAAAACACAGCAATTCAAAACTATTTGGGTGATTTTATTTAAATGAGAAAACATTTAAAATCATTACTGAAATAATTCTCAATATCCACTCTGGGAAGAGAAAAAACTGGCTAGGCATTTTTGACCACCATAAATTTATTACATAATAACTTCATAGCAAGTTAAATGACACTCTATATTGGACTCATTGCATCAACACGAGAGATTTGATTGGACTAGCCCAATATCCTGCAAGAAAATTATGAGTATGCACAGGCCCACCAGTACCGGCCCAAAAATGGTCATCGGCCTACGGGGCATTGCCCTGTATGCCCTATGGCCAGTCCATGCCTGAGACATGCTTGTTGCACTTACCTGCTTGATAAAATGCATATTGTCTTTAAATATGGTGTGCATAAATACAATATGTTATTGATAGTCTGAGGAAGGCAGAATGCAGAAAGGCGTCTTAAAAGCGTGTTAATAAAAGGTGTATTGGGGGCGCCAGGGCCCAGCGGGCTGGTGCCTCATACCACACATTCGGGCACTCGGGTTCGAGTTCAACCGAGGGTCATTTCCTGATCCCTCTGTCTCTCTCCCACTCATTTCCTGTCACACTCTCTACTGTCCTATTGAAAAAATAAACACTTGGTGTCCTTGAACTACTTTTCCATTTTAGATCGTCCTATGCTTTTCAATGTTGTGACTCGGTGAATGATGTATCTCCTAAAATAAGGAATTAGTCCCAGCTCTTTCTGAATCATCTGTAGTACCATTCAAAACCACTAGGGGCACTCTGCATCTCTAGCCCTACCCTTAACCCTAAGATCCCCAAGAAAATCAGTCCTGAAGTGATGCTCTACCCATCAGAGACAACCTCAGATAAAAATGCATTTCTTCAACCAGTTCTATAGGGAAATGGTAATTTACTATGTTCTTGGAACACTATTTGCCTTAAAACGTTACCAACCAAAATTATAACTGTCGGTTTATAAAATCAATGACACATTTTGGACATTAGATGGAGCATTATCACCAGTACTGGCATCAGTATGCAGTATGGGGTTTTCAGCATGGCTCAATTCATGAAAAGATCAGTGGACTCTCAGCTGCATGAATAAGTCATTTACGGTGAAATAGCACTGAAGTAACCTAAGAGAGATTCACTTAAAATGCATTGTTGGTACAGTGTATAAGAACGGACCAAAATTCTTACTTCACTGTCAGTTCATAAAATAAATGACACATTTTGGACACTAGATGGAGCATTATCACCAGTACTGGTATCAGTATGCAGAGGTTTTCAGCATGGCCCAACATCTGAAAAGGTCAAGCCAGATGTTTAGGAAATAATTTATAAATGTTGGCTGGCAAACGCATAATTTATTACTGGAATGAAAGCCTGGCTGTCGCTATGAATGTCTATCATAGCATCTGTACATAGCTGGGAGCCAATACCAGAGCCACCACATAATGTAATGCAATTGAGCACTGTGTTAGTCTATTTTTGTTCTGTGATTGGATACCTAAGAGACATTCACTTGGATGGATTGGTGTTACAGTGTAAATGATAAGGAAAATCCAATAAAGGTTATTGCTAGACAGACTTTAATATCAAAGGAAATAATTGCATATATTTTGTGTTTTAAAAGACACAAATCTGGTGGCCAACTTAAAGCATATAATCACTGTATGTATTTAAAAACATTAAAAATTCACAGTTCAAATCATCAAGAAATATATTCAAATATAAATGGCTACAATATAGAGTTAAACTTCTGCAGTACTGTTTCTGTTGTAAAAATAACCTTTGCCATACATTCTCATTTAAAAGCATTACAATACAGAATACTGATGGGAGTCCTCTGCTCTGCTGACTTCCTCATGTGTCACTCATCAGGCTCCGCCCCCCCATCATCATAATCAGTTCCTACAGAGAAAAACAGCTGTCACTCATACTACTGACCAATCAAAACAAGATAGATAGATAGACGGGCAGATCAACAGACAGATTTACCAGTGATGACACCATTATATTCCTGGGTTTGGTCGGCAGTCTTCATCACTGTAATATAAAGGTAGAGACAGAGTGAACTAGATAGAGACATAGGATGGTATTCTCCTAAGTGCTTAAGCAGGGGTGAAAGTAGTTTCAATTTCTTACCGGTACTAGAACTTTATCAACATAATTAATAAATAAAAAGTGGGTCTGTGTGTTAAGTAGGCCCTATGGAATGTATAGGTGTATGGAGGAGCATGGTTAGCAGCAGGTTCCCCTCTCAGACATCCAACCTGCCAAAACCCATTTCAGAGTGAGAGGCTGCAATAAAAATGGCTGCAGAGTAAATTTCAGCTTGACTTAGGCGTTCGATGTGCAGAATATCACTCATTCCCAATCGCATATTGTTGGTAGAACAATTGTGACATGTGACATATTTTCAATATGACTTTTTGGTTGGTTCTCTTACCACTACTACGTACCACCTGCCAATTTTATACCTGTATAGTATACAATAGGTGCGCATTGGCTTACTTTCACCCCTGTGCTTAAGTCCAAAACAGTGCTTAGCTCCATGTGTTTCAGTCTGCACTAAGCACTTTTTTGGACTTAAATACCTAGGAGAATAAGAACCAAAATGCCTGATACAACTTCCCCCACCCAACGCAGCCACCAACTGCATTCTGCCTGCCTCAAGGATTCAAGGGACTCAAGAAGGTTTATTCGTCACTTACATAGATAATGTGGTGTGCATGCATGAACTGTAGCACTGCTTAGGCTACTGTATACAGTGGTTAAAGTGGGATTTGGCAGGAGGGGGAACTCTCATTTTTGTGTCGGCACAAACAAAGAAAAATGTATACAAGAAGAATGGGATGATATTGTTCATTTATCTGAGGTGCCGGAACTGTGTATCCCCGCGTCTACCATCTACCATTTAAATTACAGTAGTATTCTTGTATACTGCTGAAACCTTAGCTGAAAAATGTAGATTATTATAGTATTTATGTTCATGTCAAAATAATATAAAATAGTCTTAAATGGAAAGCATTATAAAGTACATTATAAAAATCAGATTTTATGCCAACATTTGTTTATAAAACCATTGCTTCTGAATACAATCGTTTATCCATAACACACTTAATACAGAACTTATCTTACCAGTAGGTAGGCTAAAAGTAAAATAGCACAGCACATACATACACACGGATTTTAAAAATAGAGGCCATAAGAGGACAATGTTATATTTGCTGTGTTTAGCAAATAGGCCAGATTGACTCTAAAAAAAAGTCTGCCAAACAGCGCCAAAACCCTGCTACATATACTTGTTGATAGTTGCCATAGAGAATGAATGGGTGATGAGGTCCAGTGCCATAAAAAAATTACATGGCGGGCCTTAGTTTGGGGAACATTGTTCTATCGTTTTTAGAATGTTTTCATTTCAATGCTGTTCTTTACAGATCTATGACAACTTGGGCTGTGGCTACTATGGCAACTATCTCCAAGTAGTGCCAATGCAGGAAGCCCATCCCACTGGTGGAGGGTCACGGCCAGTGTGTTGTAAGCCTTGGGCTACACAATGCACAGTCTGCTCTTTGCCTGCCCGACGACGAATACCTGCATAGCACTGTGATGATGCTGTCTACGCTGCCAAGAAGGAGAAAACTGGAGAAAACTAGAGAGAACTTAGACAATGACCTGCCATGTGCGCAGCCCACAAACAACAAGATGACACACGACCAGCCTGCTAGTTCACCCCACCCCACCCCATCTACTTCACAATGGAGCAAACACAGCTGCCCTCCTGTTACCTTTGTGGGACCAGCAGCAGTCACCTTTGACTCCAGTGAGGAGCTACCCTCCCTCCATGCATCTGATGGAGACAGGCTGACTGACCATGATGAGGACGACCCCCAACCTCTTCCCTCTCGGTTGCAGCACCTGACGTGATCGAGGAACAGGGCAAGATGACATGCTGGAGCGCCACCTCTAGCTTACCCTCATCCAACATGAGACTGTTGGTCCTGTTATGGTTTTACATGCTTACACAGAATACACTCTATCCTTCTACGACAGTCTGGGTAGCTTTTTGTGTGTTTGGGTGGCCAAGTTAATGGGAGAGTTTTGTTGAAACTGCATTTGGCCCATTGGCTGGTCAAGCTTGGCTAATGCGGCCGCTGAATCATGGCCACCAGAAGGCTTATGAGCCCAGGAGCCTGGTGCATCATGGGCCGTAAGGAAGAGAGTGTCTGTTCAGGACGTCTGTTTATCAGAGAGATGGGCAAGTGGCTTTATACCCTGGACATAACAAAAACATCTGCAGCCTGCTCCGTTCTCTCCATCACAAACATTATGTGAAACAAGTGCAAGAGGGCATAAGCCTTATGGTCAAATGTCACATGCAAATTTGTTTCTTGCCTGTCCCTGTTTGTAATGATTTTGTGTATGAGCTGGTGGGGTCACTTTGCTGTCATAGTCCAGACGTCATGTGCACGTCATGTCCCACACACGCATTCACACATTTTGTCAATGTTGGAACAAGAGGCATAGAGACATCAGTTCACTGCGTTGCTACTCACAGCCAGTAACTATGTGCATGTCACAATAAAAACTGCAGGCAGGCAGGTAGGCAAGCCACAGACAGGACAACTCACCAGTGATGACACCATTGTACTCCTGAGGTTGATCTGCAGTCTTCATCCCTGAAATATAAAGATGGAGGCAGAGAGAATTATGGGTTATTTGGGCTGAATGTTCCTTCATGCGTTGTGTCCAACAGCGCCAATGTGGTGCATAGTGGTATTACAAGAGAGGCAGTCTGTCTCTGGCTGGATATCAAGCCAATACTAGTAGATATTTGGAGAACAAAGAGCACAGTCTACTATTTCTAGGTCAAGTTTGAATGCTATACACTAATGCACCCATAGCCCCCATACATCTCATTATGGCATTAATGTGCCATTTACTTGAAAAATGAAGACAACTGACCTCTATTATGAAGAGCTGTATAAGTGTATATCTAAATTCAGCTCTGGAGTTGTATTTGATACAGTGCCACTGTGGTGCAAAGTGGTATTACAACAGGAGTGGCCTGTATGTGTCTCTGGCTGGATAGCATGACAATATAATACTAGTGGATATTTGGGCAGCACAGAGCACTATTTACTATTTTTAAGTCATGTTTAAATGCACTGAATACTAAGAAAAGCAGCCATAGCCCCCATACATTCCGGCTATGGCATTAATTTGCCCTTTCCTGTACAGATGAAAAGATAACTAAACAGTGGAAATCAAACAAGGTGTATTATCATATAGGTAAACAGGTACAGTCAGCCGATATGCCTACAACCCCAATGGGGGAATTAGAAGGCCATATTTGCAACTTGTACCGTATTTACATTTTTAAATAACAAATAAATGACAATATTCACACAAAAGTCTTGTACCTGCTGTCATTTGTAGGTCATCTTCTTTATTTGCGATATCATCATAATACTCCTGTTCATTATTGGCTTGATTTGTCTCATCCACTGACAACGTTAAAGAAACATTCATTAGACATTATGCACACAAACAGACCTATGTGCAACTTAATAATGTGAACAGATTAGAATCATAGTAGTACCAGAGAGGATTCAAGCGGAGCGCTTAGTATTCCATGATCTTTGGTAGTACTATAATATTCCATAAGACACAGACTCTCACCCCTGGTCATTTTAGGATCGTTCCCATCAGTGGTGATGTCATCATATTCCAGCCCCTCCTCTCTCACAGACTCTGTTGAGAGAAATCCTCTTATTCAATTATCAAGTTTCATTAGAACTCGACATTGTATAAAGCATAATACAATAAAAGTCTGTATTATAAATATTATTGAATAAGCAATAAAAATAAAAGTATTATTTAAGCATTTTGTGCAGTATATCACCTCTACAGCTGGATATTACACAGCTTAAAATGTCATAAAATCATTCACATCATTCAAATTCTGAAACACATAATTTCCGCTACAGATGTGACAGAAAAAAAAAACACTTTTCATGGACCTGACCATAGCAGAATATTGTCAGTCACACTGATCCAAGACCAGTTCTCATGGCTGTACTCCCTACCTGAGATGAGTCCCTCATCACTGTCTCCCACATCATCATATCCTGTGTTATCTAGAATGTAGTCTGTGGATACAGTACACACAAAAATCCCCAAATATCAGTGCTGATGTAAATATTTGTTCTTAAATATAAAAAAGATGTTATAGAACTCTTGATAAAATAAAGGTCATAACACATTAAAACACACAACAATCCCTAAATGTAAATATCAGTGCTGATGTAAATATTTGTTCTTAAGTCCAAAATGTTATACTACTCTTGATAAACTAAAGGTCATAATACAAAAAAACATGCATTGTTTATAATTAAAGTAAATAAGTTTGTATTATGTGTTAATTATGTTAACTCTCCTTTTTAAAAGTGATCAAACTCAGCCTCTGTCTCTGCTCCACCTGCTGCTCTGCTTTGATCTCACTCACCAGTCACCTCAGATGACTTCTCCACACTCGTGACATCATCAACATCATCGTACTCCTCTGGCTGCACGTCTGTCTTTGTCTCTCCCGTACCAAACAACAAATCTCCTATATCTGTAATACATTCAGGCATATGATTATTTATCTCCGTATTAATACTGTACATGGTACAAAAAAAGCTACATACAGCTCATCGTAATAATGATAATGATAAATTAATAAAATAAACATGTAGAACTCAATTGTGAAAAGTGGTAGTACTAGTACATTAGAGAACTAAACTTTTTTTAATTTTACAAGGCATACACAGAGTAGATACAAACCTGTCAACATATCATCCAGCTTGGTCTCATCATCGGCAGTCACATCATCGTAGTACTCTCCCATTGGCTCTCTCAGAGAAGCAGCTGGAAAAATGGAGACAGAAAGAGTGAGAGAGAGAGGGAGGGAAAGAGGGACAAAGAGTGAGAAAGAGAGAATGATCTGTATCAGACATCGACAAAACCCTGTCTAGTTGTCCATTTGCAAACCGCTTCTCATGCCCCTACCTGAGATGGGTCTCCTCTCGTCCTCCTGCACGTCTTCATACCAGGAATTCTGACCGTCAGACAGGATGCGTCCTGTAAGAAGGAAAATCCAAAAGCTGTGTCTCATTCAGTGCCGTAAGCAAACACAACCTTACAGTGTACAGGTTGTGACATTATGACACCCAGACCAACACACTTGGCATACAAGCATTGCTGTTGGTGTGTTCATAATAATTTACTCATTTTCTTGGAAACTCCACAGATGCACACTGTGGTTTGGCAGTTATGATTCTCCTCCTCTTTCCCATGAGCTCCTGTGCTGTATTTTGATGCAGCTGTGAGACCGGTGTGGTTTTCTGCTTCTGATCTCAAAATATGAAGCGCTAATAAGTTTCACGCCATCTTTCTCTAAAGATTCTTATCAGTATGGCTCTCACAACTCAAAACATACTTTTATTTCACAGACCTAAGAACTAATTCAGGCATTCTGCCAAGAGTGTGTTTGAGCCTTCAGTGTGTGATGTTATTTACAGTACATGTTTGTCTGCATACAGTATGTAGCCTAAGCAGGGGCGGTGCCCTGGGCGAACACCTTATCTGGCGCCCCCCCCCACACACAAAAACAACAACAACATAATAAAAATAATTAATATTATTATGATTACTAATAATAATAATGACTCAGCACACCTCATTGTATTATCATGGCCTAGAACAATAGGATGAAAATAACAAAACAAAGTTAAATAGCCATTGCTGCTAATTTCCATTTTTTTCTATTTTTTGCAAAACTCTTATGGTACTTATGGTATCTATTAGTTACTCTACTATATGCATGTCTAGCTTCTATAGCAAAGGAGAAGATCTGAACCCCAAACCCCTCCCCTTTCTTGTGTGTGAGACTTCAGCACTGAAGTCTGAAAGCAGGCAAACCTTAAGGGATTTTGGGTGTTCATTTTCTGCAAATGGGTGATAGAAAACTCGGTAACACTTTACTTGACGGGTGAGTACATAACACATTCATAGCAGCTTTCATAAAATACTCACAAAGCATTCATGACTGTTTAATAAGACATGACTCCACCTTCATACGCAACCCTTCATAAATGTGAAAGTTAGAATGCCAATAACCTATCAAAATAAAAGTCCAGTGGTCTCAAAGCAGCACTGCCATTTATGTTTGTCACCTGATCATGTCAAATCTGAATATTTCATGAATATCTTATGAAGTCTACTTTAAATGTCACTTTACTATACAGGTTGCGAAGTATTCATAATCACTTATCTGAGTTTAACACTGAGAGATAGGTTTAAAGTACTTTGAGATGACCTCGGAACATTTGGACATTACCCTTATAATATATATTATTATAATATATATATCCTTATAAAATATTATAATCACCTCAAGGTGAGATTTTTTTATTAAACATTTAAATTAGATGCTTGCTCATGATCTGATACTGCATTTGTCCATTACTCGGATTTGACTTGATCAGGTAATAGGTTTAAATCAAGGACTCCAATGCTTCTTTGAGACCATTGGACAGGAGCATTTATTTATTTATTTATTTATTTATTTATTTATTCATTCATTCATTCATTTATTTTTTTAAATCTGTTACCTGATAAGTAATATCAGATACATCAGGGTCCACAAATACTGGTCAGCTCTAGGCTGGCGAATGCCAAACTAAAAATCACAAGTGATATTTAGTCTGGATACCTACCTATTGCATTTCTCGTAGCGGAAGCATCGTTTACGATTGTCCAGAGCCATTTATTGGGCGCTACGAATGTCTATCATAGCGTCTGTACATACCTCGGAGCCAATACCAGAGCCACCACGTGACGTAAAATGCAATCGAGGGCCGTACAAATCCCTTTTTGTTCTGCGATTGGATACTGAAAGCAGGTGAGAAAAACGGCCACGGTCACCATGCTACTTTGCAGAGTGAAATGAAATAAGCACGCAAAGGAGCATGGGAACTCCCAGGCTTGGTTAGCTCTATGTTTACCTCTCAGTGTTAAACTCAGATAAGTGATTATGAATACTTCGCAACCTGTATAGTAAAGTGACATTTAAAGTAGACTTCATAAGATATTCAGATGTGACATGATCAGGTGACAAACATAAATGGCAGTGCTGCTTTGAGACCATTGGACTTTTATTTTGATAGGTTATCGACATTCTATTTTTCATATTTATGAAGGGTTGGGTATGAAGGTGGAGTCATGTCTTATGAAACAGTTATGAATGCTTTGTGAGCATTTTATGAAAGCTGCTATGAATGTGTTATGTACTCACCCGTCAAGTAAAGTGTTACCGAAAACTCTTATGTTCAAATTATAGGTCTATATCATAATGTGTAGTGATTGTTTTGGTTTAGTTTTATTTTTTTAGCTCTTGGTTATTAGATGGAACTCCAGCAGCCAAGTTTATAACACCAGATAGATATTTAAAAATGGGGGGCGATCTTCTCACTGAAATTGAACGCCCTCATTCTCAAGGGAGTACATTACAAGTGGCACCAATGCATGCGTATGGATGTCTACTTTAATTTGATACCAAATACTTGTATTTTAGGCGGAGATATACCAGTACCAAAGCTTCCAAAAGACAATGAAGCAAAACCGGATCACCCGCGATTGTAATTTTCGGCGCTCGCGTGCGCAATAATTATTAAAAAAAAACTTCGGAGTGCCCGTGATGCCGCCCTCCCGACGATGGCGCCCTGGGCGACCGCCCATATTGCCCATGCCAGAAACCGCTCCTGAGCCTAAGTGGTGTGAGTAGCATAGCTTGTGTGTGTTGGAGGTACAGATAAGCCCTGATGACCTCTCACCTCTCTGACGACGTCTGGAGGAAGCGGGTCTGGTCAGTCTGTGGTCCAGCTCCTCATAGACAGCTTCACTCAGTGCCATGTCTCTCCTCTTGGACACAGCTGCAGGAAAGACAGTACAGTACTGACTCAAATGACACATATACTGTATTTCATTAAAACATGAATTTCAATAAATTTAGTACATTCCATATCATCATTATGGCTTCATTTAGAGTGTAATATTCACTTCATTTACTTCCAAATAAATTCCTCGTTAATCATACAGCCGAAATCATATGAAATAGACATGTTGAAATATGTAAGACATTGCAGCACCTCTCCTGAGTGACCTGTTCTGGCCCAGCAGCACAGCCAGTGAGCCCAGCAGCAGCAGGAACAGGAGCCCCAGAGCCGCTGCAGCCGCTGGAGAGACAGGCTCACATGGAGGGACTTTGGTTCCCACTGGGGTGTCTGGAGGACGGGGGGTGGGAGGTGGTGGAGGCCCTGGAGAGAGAGAGAAATTCAAATTCATTTCATGGTGTATGTTTTGTACCATGTTATATCATGTTCTGTTTGTATCATGTTATATTTTTAGTGTTATGACTTAGCTACAATCAATAAAATTGCTTTTCTGATATCTCGCCTGTGGTTCTATCTGTTTTAAATGTGGTTAACATCACCTCTGTCTCACCTGTGCAGTTGACCCAGGCGTCCTCCTTATGGATGCAGTCACTCTGGTTCAGAGGGGCGCGGCAGCACTCCCACAGGTGGGCCTCATGGCCTGTGCAGGTCACCTCGTCCAGCCAGATGGGGCCGCTTCCCCTCCCAAATGTGCCCTGCTCCCCCCCTACAGCCACGGGCTCCCCACAGTCCAGCTGCCTGCAGACCACCTGGGCGTCCATCTTGTCCCAGGAGTCGTCACACACCGTCCCCCAGGCTTTCCGCAGACGCACCTCCACCCTCCCTGAACACCTAGTGGAACCACCAACCAGCCTCAGGTCTGGAGCACCTGGAAGAGGAGAAAGATGATATATTGATTGAAGGTGATAACTAAGTACAACACACACACACACACACACACACACACACACACACACACACACACACACACACACATCCAAATGCACACAAATATAGACACATTATGTCACACCAAAGGCAATTATTTTACCTGGACATTCCTTAACCAAGTCTTTCTGTAGGACTGTTGTGGCCGTTTCATTTCCTGTGGCAAAATTAAAGTAACAAAGTAAAAAGTATATAAAAAGAGTCAATGCACTAAAAACAGCTTACTTTTTTATCATATACAAATGAAAAAAAACCAAAGAAATAACCAATATTTAGCGAACCTCTAACTTCACACTCTATATCAGCAACCCTCCTGCAGGCTGTTTCCCACTGAAGAGGTTTGCACTGCTCAAGGTGTGTATCGTGCTTCCTACACTTGAAAGGGCTCAGCCGCTTGGGCTTCATTGGAGTAACATAAAGGTTTATCTTATGCTCTCCACAGCCTAACTGACGGCAGATCAAAGAGCCTGTGTTTTTGTCCATGTCATTGAAACACATGTTTCCCCAGGTGCCACTGTAGTAGACGCTCTATTCGACCTTTGCATGGCCCACGACTGTCTGTGGTTTGTTTCAGCTGAATGAATCGTGTGGACAACAGATCATCTATGTGTCTTATGCCTTACTTCACTGATATATTTTCAGATGATAAACAAAAAATATTTATCAAATCAAATCTGTTTGAAGACATTTAAATGTGATGTATCTCAGAAAGAAGGATACTGTATGCTGTTTGTACCTGAGCACATGATCTGCACGTCTTCTTTGTGTAAGCAGTCATGTCGCCCCCACTCTTTTAAGGGACACTCCCACAGGCTGGTCTCATCTCCCCTGCAGCCCACCTCACTCAGCCAGATGGGCAAATCTCCTGGAGGAAAGGATGCGGGTACCTCAGCACTGAGGGCTGTGCCACACTGCAGCTGTCTGCACACTACCTGGGCATCCTCCATGTCCCAGGAGTCATCACACACAGTCCCCCATGAGCCGTTGTGGAAAACCTCCAGCCTGCCAGCACAGTCTCCTCCAGATCCTGTCAACCTGACTGGCTGATGGCCTGACATGGGGAAACGAGATGCATGGAAACAATTCAACACTACAAGAGTTTTATTTATAGCTGTGGTACATGACCACTAACAGACTTTGTAATGCACACACCTGAACAGCTGATGGTCACCTGCTGACTAGAAGTACAGTTTAGTATCTGTGGAGCACTGCAGTTTCCCAGATGAGTCTCATGTCCAGAACAGCGGATCCCTGAGACACACTCATCACCCTCTGAGTCAGTAGAACCAGGGAACCCAACAGCAGAACCACAGACCAGCTGTCTGCAAACCACTGCGGCTTCAGATGGACTCCAGGAGTCCAGCAGAACTCTCCTCCACCTCTGACTGACGTAAACCTCCACCATTCCCTCACACCGACTCTCTCTAGACAAGCGCACCGCCCCATTGTGTAGGGAGGAATCTGTACAAACAATTCAGTTAGTAAAATGTGGTTTAACCCTGCTGTTTAATAAACTGAACTATATGTACAGTACAGCAATTCTTATTATGATACAGTAGCTATGTGATCACTTCAGTAGTCTGTATGTACTCACTTGAGCAGATGACTCCAGCATCCTGTCCATGGGAGCATGCAGCTCGACGCCAAGAGAAGATTTTACATCCTGAGAGGCCAGTTTCATTCCCCTCACACTCAAACACATCAGGCCAGATGTTTGCACTCCCCTCACCAAACCACTCTGCCCCTACAACAGCCACAGCACTCCCACAGTTCAGCTGATGGCAGAGCATGTTGGAGGCCTTCATATCCCAGGATGCATCACACACTGTGCCCCACTCACTGAGGTACTTGAGCTCCACTCGGCCTGAGCAGGAGTCACTGCCATTTGCCAGCCTGGCATCAGTATATCCTGGAGAAGGCAAAAAACAATCATTAATTTATGCAAACACATAGCAGTGAAATGCAAGCCCCAAAATGTGGTAAACTACATGAAGAATTAGGTGAATTTTTCTGCATATACTTCGTATATAATGGACACTTACTGTACTTACTTACCGGCACAAACTACACCTACGTCCCTGTCATGAGAACATTTTTGTTTATATGGATGTTTTACAGAGTTGGATGTTGTTCTCGTTTCCTCCACACTGGATCTCCTCTGACCACACCTGGCCCTCTCCCTCTCCAAATGCAGCTGCTCCCAGCACCTCTACAGGAGCCCCACAGCCCAGCTCTCGACACACAACCTCTGCATCCTGCCAGTCAAAGGCAGCATCACACACAGTTCCCCAGGTGCTCCCATGTTCCACCTCCAGTCTTCCAGAACACTGATGAGATCCATTAACCAGCCTGGGAGCTCTGTGTCCTGTGTGGAAATAAATCATCATAACAATAATAATGGTAAAAATAAATAAGAAATTGCAGTAATTCATATTTTGCATTATTATCATATTCAACACATATATAAATTACATTAACAAAATGCTTTTGCGTTCTTCTACCTGAGCATGTGATTCTAACACTGTCCTGAAGTTTGCATGCATGTTCATTCAATTCCTTCTGGGAGCAGTTCTTCAGTCTGGTCTCCCATCCCTGACAGCCAACATCAGTTATCAAGACTCTTCCTGGTCCTTCTTTATAGTTTCCATCCTTCTCGAAGTCTACATAATCACCACACCCCAGATCTTTACACACCACTGCTGTATCAACCTGGTCCCATCCACTGTAGCACACTGTGCCTCTCTCTCCTTCATGATAAATCTCCAGTCTTCCAGAACAGCGACTGGCACCATCTACTAACCTCACAAAATCTGTGGGTTTGAGAAAAGAGTGATTTTCATCTCACAATTAACATGCCTTTATTCAATATCAGAATTAGTGACATTTATAGGCCTAAGTAATGTAGATTACCAGTACAAACTAGTCCAACATCATGCTTATGAGAGCAGTTGTATGAGGTTGTTGAAGATGTTGGGCAGAGTTGAATGTGAGTCTCGTTTCCTCCACACTGGATCTCCTCTGACCACACCTGGCCCTCTCCCTCTCCAAATGCAGCTGCTCCCAGCACCTCTACAGGAGCCCCACAGTCCAGCTCTCGACACACAACCTCTGCATCCTGCCAGTCAAAGGCAGCATCACACACTGTGTGTCTGGTCTCCTTATGAAACAACTCCACTCTCCCAGAGCAGTGGGAACCACCCACCAGTATGACTCCTACACCATTAATTTATAAGTCATGAATTTATGAAGGTTATTTCACCAATGTTCACCTCTATTAAAAACACTTAAACAGGTACATTTTAAGTTACTGTTAGATGATATTAAAGGAAATAGATTTATGAAAATGGATTATTCACTCCCTTACCTAGAGTTACATATGTGGGTAAAAGCATTATGGTCTCAGTGCATGCAATTTCCTCATCTAGCAACACCAATTTTACTTATTTCTTAGCTTTAGCTTATCATTGGTGCTGGAATGTTAAGTAGCCAGATGGCAATTCTTTTAACATTCCAGCACCGAGGCTAAGCTAAAACTCCAGGTAAGATGTGAATAACCCAATTTCATAAAAAGGTGGAATATTCCTTTTAAAAGAGAATGTACTGTAGGCTGATAGAAAGATGTCATATTAACTGAACTAGCATTCATGCATGTTGGCCCACCTGAGCAGATGACTCCCTGCATCCTGATGATGGCCACAGTTTCCTGCCTCTTGACTCTGTGACATGCAGCGCTGCAGTCTAGACTCAATCCCCTCACATCCTGCACATCACTCATCCAAATCCTTCCTTTTCCCTGTCCAAACTGAGCACCTTTGAGAGCTTCTATAGCCTCTCCACAGCCACAGCTCTCTACACACCACTGCAGCATCACGCAGGTCCCATTCGTTATCACACACTGTGCCCCACTGTCCACTGTGGATAACTTCAACTCTTCCAGAACAGCGACTGCTTCCATCCACCAACCTCACAGCATCTGGGAGTTAATGTTATTTTGGGATAGAGGTCAGACAAGTCATGCCTTCAGTCATATATGTGGTTATAGGCCTATATTTTAATTGTACCTCCACAAATCAGTCCCACGTCGTTCTCATGTGAGCAGCTGTGGTTCAGAGGAGATGTTGGGCAGAGTTTAATCTTATTCTCGTTTCCTCTACACTGGATCTCCTCTGACCACACCTGGCCTCTTCCCTCTCCAAATGCAGCTGCTCCCAGCACTTCTACAGGAGCCCCACAGTCCTGCTCTCGACACACAACCTCTGCATCTTTATGGTCAAAAGTGGTATTGCATATGGTGTATGTGGTCTCCTTTGGAGTAACTCAACTCTTCCTGAACAGAACCTGGTACCATCAGCCAGTCTGGATAGATGAGCTGAGTTTAACAGAATGAATAAATTAATGAAGAAATGAGAGTGCAAAAAAAGAGAGAAGTCTTAAAGCAGACTCTTTATCACTCCTGTGCTCCAACTGCAGTCAACCTCTGCTCAAAGGACATGACAGCCAAGTTAATACTGAAGCAACAGGCAGGTATCTGAGTTCACACCCCAGTTGGCCCCTGCAGCCATATTCAGCTAGCCATAGTTGACTGTGAGTGTCTGCATCATGCAACACTCAGTAACTGTTGTGTACATGAGGCAGCTGCTTCTCCCCCTCAATGCACTCCAGAGTCACAGTCTTTTTGGACTGGCCAATAGCAGCTCTCCATGAGGCCTGTGTGTGTGTGTCATCCCTCAGGGGCCCATCAGAAGGTGCTCAGTCTGACCAGACAGTGATGCTACACCTGCATTCCCCAGAGACAGTGAACACTGCTGGGCCCTTAGACCAGGTGAGCTGCCAGATGGTGGAGACCACAGATGCCTCCCTCCTCTGTAAGGGGCTGTGTGAGAGGGCAGGACAGACACTGGTGTGTGGAGGACAAGTACTAAGAGTTGCCTCCATATTGAGAGGTTTACACAGTGTTATTTCTTATGCTGAAACCCTCTTATGTCTGCCTGTTGAGTTGCCAAAAAGACAACATGGTGATGTACAACCAGCAGCAGGGATGGGTTACATCCACCCTCAGCTCTGCCACCTAGTGGAGAGACTGGCATGTGCATGTCTGTGGTGTTTCATTTACATGGTGGTCAGAATGTTGATTTTGCATATTTGCGACCATAAAACAAAGATGCTAAAAAAGATCATCATGTCTGTGCATGGTGCATATGTCTATACTGTAAGTGCATAAGTGTGCATACTTATTTGTGATAGCTATGACCCAAGACAGCTTTAACTCTCTGTGTGCTGGATAAAGATTTACCCACTGATCTGTGTGTGTAATCTGTTCCTAGTGTTTAAGGGCACCTACATAGTGAGCATTATGCTCCTGGAGTTGTGTTGTGTGTGTGTGTGTGTGTGTGTGTGTGTGTGTGTGTGTGTGTGTGTGTGTGTGTTTATGTACCCACACTCATAAGCCTCTTCTAAATGATGTTTGCCCCCACTGCACTAGTCTGGACCTTTACATCTGTATTCCTGCACTATGATGAACTGTGATATGCAAGCACAGTCAACCACACACAAGCTCTCCTGGGTTTGACACATGCTCACATAAGAACCTTTCTCTGAACGTGGTGTAGGGAGAGGCGGTAAAAGTGGAAAGAAAGGCTTCCGTGTTCTATTTACACAAGGTGGTAAATCTTCCCACATGCAGACCAAAGTTGTTCTCTCATTCGCTGATACCAACAGTCATAGTTAAAAGTTTATATTGTGACGTATTGTGACACTCACATAAACTCAGACATAAACCAGAACTATTCATATTTACTGGAATTTATATCGTGTCTCTGACCACATTGCCCTGGCGAGTTCTGCGCTCTCTGAGAGCTTTTCTAGTATTGTGATGTACAGTATGTGACACTCTCAAAGACCAGAACTATTTTCTCTAGTAATAACATATTATGTCATTCCCTTCCATAATGCCCAAATGAATACAGTGCTCTTTGACATGGTTAACAGAATAGACTGTACAGGCCCGGCCTTCATTTAACAATCATGTTGCCATGGTCTCATGCTTTACAAATCATATTCAACACTGTTCACAGTGTTTATGACCAAATTGTTAGAGCACACGAAGAGGCTGTGGAAATACATGTGAAATTTATGATAGTGCGGTATAAGAACATTATAGCTATTTATAGCTACATGTTCTATCACTTATGCTCATAGTCAATGGCCTGTATTTTGTAAATGCTTTTTTCTTCTGTATTCAGTTATGGGCTTGCATGTGGACTTTGATTTTACATACTTACATTTAGTTGAATTGTGACATTCGTACAGTATATAAAAATCATGCTACATTTCATAGACTCCTAACATGACTATATGCAGTATTTCTTCACAATCGATTTCATACACATTACGTTAACATAAAATAGGCCTAAATATTAAGACAATGTCAAGCATTTTGTTGTTTAGCCACATTATAGAATAAACATATTTATTACATATCAGATGCCTATAGCTTACCAGTATCATGTATAATTGTATTATATAATATATATATAATATTATATAAGTTAATGAAATTCCACAAGAGTTATGCTACTTACCTGAACAACTGACTCCGGCATCCTGACTATGGTCACAGTTCGCATTACCACTATCCCACCCCAAGTGGCCACAGTTCTTCAGTGTGGACTCTGATCCCACACAGTTCACCCCATCCATCCAGATCCTCCCTGATCCCTGTCCAAAGCGAGCTCCCGTCAGAGCTTCTACAGCATCACCACAGTCCAGCTCTACACACCACTGCAGCATCATTCATATCCCACTCATATTCACACACTGTGCCCCACTCTCCTTCATGATAAACCTCCACTCTCCCAGAGCAGCGACTGCCTCCATTTACCAACCGCACTGTACCTAATGAAATAAAAGTAAAAAACAACCCCCCCCCCAAAAAAAAAACAACAACAAAAAAACAGAATACTGGTTATAACAATAATAAATAAAATGATAAATCAATTTATACAATAGGCCTATACTAAAACTTACATTATAAATCAGAAAAAAACATCCTCATTTGAACAAAATTATCACAATTTCATGACATTTCATGCCCAATTGCCCATGTTTAACATATTAAACTTTAGTGCATAAATAAGTAACTGATAAAAAAATATTTGTCTTAAAATGATAACATCAGTTTCTGAAGTATATATTATCCTACCTTGTTGTTTAGTCATGGCCACAAAGGCCAGGAGGATGAGCCACAGGCAGCCCTCCATCTTCATCTCCCCCAGCAGAAGCTCTGAGTTTGGGGCTCAGCAGACAGCAGCACAGCTCTCACCTCTGCTCTCCCAGACGACTCACTCCGACACAGCTGTGCCCTGTTCACCCCACCTAGACCCTCTTTGCTCTCTGAGCCGCCAATCACACTCGATGTGACCATATTAGAGGAGCGATAGGAAATCATCAAAAACACTTGAGTGACAAATCAGAAGGCGCTGTTTAGATTTCGCTCCATATTTGTCAAACTGGTGGCAAGAGTTTGTCTCTAAACTCATCCCACCCCCTGCACCTCTCATCAGAGATCACACACTCACATGCATCCGTGTGGTTAGGAAGTCTCTGCTATTAAAGAGATTTCTTGCAGGGGGGTGATGCAGGTGCACAGGAGGGAAAGCAAGAGAGGGAGTGTGTGTGTGTGTGTGTGTGTGTGTGTGTGTGTGTGTGTGTGTGTGAGTGAGAGTGAGAGAGAGAGAGAGAGAGAGAGAGAGAGAGAGAGAGAGAGAGAGAGAGAGAGGCAGAGCCTGTGTGTGTGTGTGTGTGTGTGTGTGTGTGTGTGTGTGTGTGTGTGTGTGTGTGAGAGAGAGAGAGAGAGAGAGAGAGAGAGAGAGAGAGAGAGAGAGAGAGAGAGAGCAGAGAGAGAGAGAGAGAGAGAGGGAGTCTGTGTGTGCGTGTGGGAGGAGGAGGGGGAGGAAGACAGTAAGTGTGTGTGTGTGTGTGTGTGTGTGTGTGTGCGTGTGAGTGAGTGAGAGAGAATGCGCAGGAATGTACACGAGAGAGAGAGAGAGAGAGAGAGAGAGAGAGAGAGAGAGAGAGAGAGAGAGAGTGTGTGTGTGTGTGTGTGTGTGTTTGCACGTGCAACGCTGTGTGTTTCATCCACTAGAGGCAGCAAAGACATACAGATATGAATGCGAGAACGGAGAGGACTGGATGTAGGCTATTTATTATTGTTTCCCTGCAAGCAGGAATTTATCCTCCTCGCTGACCATACATTTAAATCGTTTATTATTTTGTCGACCTCTGCCAAGGAGGTACAGTGTTTTCCCCCTGCATCTGTGTGTGTGTGTGTGTGTGTGTGTGTGTGTGTGTGTGTGTGTGTCTGTCTGTCTGTCTGTCTGTCTGTCTGTGTACAACAGAGTTTCTCGAAGTGTGGGGCGGGCCCCATTAGTGGGAGCACAGACACATGACAGGTGGGGCGCCAGACATCTATGAGCACGACCGACCATGCCCCCTGAATTCACAGCTATTTGTCAGATATGAGCATATGACAGTAAAATGGAGCTTTTCCAAATGGTTTTTTTTTTTACTAAAGCAGCCATGATGAGGGGTTTGAGAGAAGTTTGTCTTTGAATTAGCAACATGAATATTCTAAACATTGACAAAAATCTTGTACTAGTGCAGCACTCCTCGCGGAGATGCGTGCTTACTGAGCGCAAATTGAGCCTTCCAGGTGGGGCGTAGCACTCTCTGCCTCTCCAAAGCGGGGGAATGACAGAAAAAGCTTGAGAACCACTGGTCTAAAAAGCAAGCTCGAGAAAACACTACATGGACTTGGATGAAATTTTCGGAGCAAACATGTATAGCCGGGACAGTGTTGCAGAACTGATTCAATCTTGATGGCTTTCATCGGTGGGATCCAAACATGATCTGGAATTTACATTGTGCTCCGTGATCACATTGCCTTGGCGGGAGATCTGCGCTAACCGAGTGCTCCTGGGTGTGGAAGCCAGGAGTGGGCAAGATACATTGCCCTGACCCCCACCACACCCTCGGCTTGCGGTAAGTGTTATCAAGATGTTTTATCAAGATGTGAGCAGCGCTGGTGTAGAACCAAATTCTACCCCATCATCCACGTGCGTGAGGCAGTTGAGTGTTCTCTTGCTCTTGAGGCCTGGACAACGATCCCCCATCTCATCTCTGTAGTAGCTGCAGGTTCTATTCAGCACGCTGAGGTGTTCAGGGTGGACTTGAACAATGTTAAGTTGACAGGTGCGTGGCAGAGGGATGGGGGATAATGAACAGCATCATACTCTTAATGTGCTAGTCATTAGCCAGAAGACGTGCGCACATCTCATTCATACCTGCAAAATGACCAGCAGAAGCTCAGCTCCAGCCCGCCCATTCTGAATAATCTGTAGTACCACGCAAAACCACTAGGGGCACCTCACCATCCTCAGACTAGAGAATTAGCCCCTAAAGTGATGCTCTGCTTCCGCCTATCAGGGACAACCCAGTGGATGTCCAGATAAAAACTGCATTTCTGCAGTCAGTTTTAGAAAGGAAAGGCAGGCCCAGCGTTTATTCTGGAACACTAGTTGCACCTGATTTGCTGCCAACCAAAAATGGTAAATCTCTTGCTGTGTTAGCCTATGTTTTAACAATGACGACATGACTCGTTCTGATAAGTTCAGTTTGTGGAACATACAGCTAGCTGAAAATGTTATTAGCTTTTACGTATCACAAAGGTAGTTTTTCATCAATCATGTCCATCAGCAGGTTTTATGGGCCTATAGACTAACTTTGACTAACAGAGATTGGATCCACAATCTTAGTCATCCGGGTATTTAAAGCCACTAATGTTTTTCATACAGAGATGTCTCAGCTCTTATGAATAAGTGTATGAATAAGTGTGCATGAATGTGTGATCTTAATGCTCCGTTACTGTATGTCTCCCTTGATTCAACATGCAAAATTGAGCAAGTTATTCAGTATAAATATCTTGGTATATGGCTTGATAATAAACTTTCTTTTTAAAACTCATGTGCTTGAGCTCATGTTCTCTTTCTTCTAGAAAATAAATAGAAAGTCCATTGTTCAGTCCACTATTTTGTCAGTTCTAGACTATGGTGATATTCTTTACATGCACTCTGCTCTTTCTTCTTTGAAAGCTCTTGACAAGTGCTTTCACTTGCGACAGTGCTCTTCGTTTTATGGACTGGGTGATAGTTTTTAAAACTCAACACTGTAAACTTTATGAGGGTGCAGGATGGCCTCTCCCTCATCAGTTTTAAAATTACAGTATATAGCTTGGAAGAAATAATTAGGTAATTATTTAAAAAAATATATATGTAAATGGTTGCAACATCCAGCCCCCCACCCCCAGATTCACAGCACTCTTGACTGTGCTTCTGTCTTTCAATGACGAGCGTCTACTCTACAGCGCCCACTGTGGTTTAAAGTGGCATTACAGGCAGCCTGTCTGACTGGAGACCAGCCATGATAGTGGAAGGCATTTCGGATGCTGGTCAGATTGGCACATTTAGGTGACTTCAGTTGAACAGTGATTTATATCTAGGTCGTTTTTGAAAGCTCTGCTACACTAATAAAAGTATACACATAGCCCATCTAGACATTCCCACTAATACAGTAAATGCCCATTTACCGCACATAAACTACAGAGCTACTATAAGCAGGGGAAACAACAAATTCCTATATAATTGTGGTTAATAATACTGTTTATGTGCCACATAATTCCTCCATAGGTGCAGGGCCGGACTGGGACCAAAAAATGGCCCAGGCATTTTCCGGCCATGGGGAGGCTCTACCACGACGCTATCTGCAATGACAGAAATAAGTGAACTAAGACAGCTCCCGTGCCCAAAAAATGACCGTCGGGCCACCGGGCATTGCCTTTGTATGCCCCGTGGCCAGTCCATGCCTGCATGGTGGTGTATGTCACTGGGTGGATTCAGGGCCCTATATGTACCCTTCCTCTGATGAAGTAAGTTGATTCCACAGTAGCCAGTGCACAAAAAAGCAAAAAGAACAAAACTGCAAGAACATTTGCAGCTATAGCTCGATTTTCTTGTATAGATTTTCACCATTAAAACTTTACATATCATTATTATTATATTATTATTATTATTATTATTATTATTATGATGCTTGGTTGTGGCTGGGTGAAATGGAGACTGTGGCACCCTGCAGCCTCAGTGATGACTCCATTATAGGTTGGTTTTGCAGTCTCTTAACCTTGGTAGGTTAGTTTCTCTTTTGTGGGTAGCTCGGGCTGAATGCGCCTTCACGACTCTTGGACTACTGCGAAGCTCTTCCACTCACTCAATCTGTATTGGATACAGCGTTCCACAGTGGTGCAAAGTGGTATTACAGAAGTGTTGGTTGAGTTCACTTTTCAAATATATTACAGTATAGATTACAGAATGCATACCTACAATGTATTTTGTAATGTGATCCATAGGCTACTGTATGTTAGGAACATAATATGAATACTTCAGATTACTTTTTTGACCACAGGAATGCTTCTGGTTATTTGGTAGGTGGTGCATGCCAAGAATGCTTGATTTTCTTGTGTTGTGTGCTGTCAACACAGGCTTTGAATGCAACAAATGCGGCACTCTTTGTGGCAAACGTTTTTTTAGGTGCGCCTCAGGATGAAAGCACAAAAGTCTGTTTCATTTCTATATCCTAAACATTCTCAACAAACTCCTATAGTTTGGATTGGTGTTGTGCCCTTTCTATGACTCCGTGCCCAATGGCAAAACTGTTGTGATTTTATTTAATATGTGGATAGTACCTTTGGATGTCAAAAATCAAATGGAATTGCGCTATGAACAGAAGTCAGTTACATTAAGACCATGGACTGGGCTTTCCTAGACTAAGCAAACCAGCCTATCTTTAGCCTAGTTGTGTCTTTTCTAAGAGATGTTGCATGTTTAACAAATTAGATTACTTATGCATACTGTAACTGAGCCACTGGCCTGCAAGCTGCAAACATGCAAACCTACTCCTCACAAATTTCAGGTGCAGAAAAAAGTCTTAAACATGGGAAGGGAATGGAGGCTGGATAACTCACCAGCAATGACTACATTATCCTCCTGAGGTTGGTCTACTGTCTTCATCCCTGAAATATAAAAATGGAGGCAGAGATGAAGTATTGGTTTAATTGGGCTGAATGTTCCTTCATGCACTCTAGACTCTACATTCTTCCACTGACAAGAGTTGTGTTTGAAACAGCGCCAGCTGCGCCACAGTGGCACAGAGTGGTATTACAAGAGAGATGGCTTGTCTCTGGCTGGATCTGCCAATACTACAAGATATTTGGGCAGAGGCCATAGAGCAGAGGTGAATTTTACATCTCACGTTTGATTTCTATAGCTTACTTTTCAGTGGTAAACAAATATCACATTCTAAACCGTTAAAAAAATGCAGTTTTATGTGCAGTTTTTCAATGTCACCTCTACATCTGAATATGGCAAAGCCTCAAATGTCATACAAATCCTTCATGTCATATAAATTCCAAAACATTTCATTAGCATTATGGATTTAATAAACATATATATACGCATAGCAGAATAGTTTCAGTCCCACTGATCCGATATCAGTTCTCATGGCTGTACTCCCTACCTGAGATAAGTCTCATCACTGTCTCCCACATCATCATATCCTGTGTTGTTGTCAAGCATATAGTCTGAATGGTTGGAAAGCAAGTAAGGCACAAATAATGTCTTTACCGAACCGAACAGCAATTCTATACAATCAAAAAGATTATTTACCTACGTACTTATAAAATAGCTACATACTCACTATACCAGGGGTGGCCAACCAGTCAGAGACCAAGAGCCACATATCTGGCTATGATATAGCAAAGAGCCACATCGGCACACGGGCACATGAACCTGTTACTACTACATGACCCATCCTTCGGACACACACACACACACACACCCCTCTGTCAGTGAGATGAATCATAAAAGTCACACACCAACATGATAAGAGAAATGTTCCCCTACAATAGTAAGCCCACAGGCCAGCAACATCATACACATGGGCACACACCCCCAACCATCTCTTCCTCACACACACACACACACACACACACACACACACACACACACACACACACACACACACACACACACACACACACACACGCACACACACACACACACACACACACACACACACACACTCTGCAAGACAAATGAATTGTAAATGTCCACACACCAATATGATAAGAGAAATGTACCCCAATAGTAAGACCTTTTGATTTTTGACATCCAAAGGTACAATCCACATATTAAATAAAATCTAAACAACGTTTTGCCATTGGGCACGGAGTCATAGAAAAGGGCACAACACCAATCCAAACTATAGGAGTTTGTTGAGAATGTTTTAGGATATAGAAATGAAACAGACTTTTGTGCTTTCATCCTGAGGCGCACCTAAAAAAACTTTCCCACAAAGAGTGCCGCATTTGTTGTATTCAAAGCCTGTGTTGACAGCACACAACACAAGAAAATCAAGCATTCTTGGCATGCACCTACCAAATAACCAGAAGCAGTTATGTGGTCAAAAAAAGTAATCTGAAGAATTCAGATTATGTTCCTCACATACAATAGTCTATATGGATTACGTTACAAAATACATTGTAAGGTATGCATTCTGTAATCTATACTGTAATACATTTGAAAAGTAACTCAACCAACACTTCTTGTAATACCACTTTGCACCACTGTGGCGCTGTATCCAACACAACTTTAGTCAGTGGAAGACTACAGTGACCAGAGTCATGAAGGCACGTTCAGCCCAAATTACTGTAACTAGCCTGACATAGCCCCAGAAGACCGTCCCCAGACCATGGATACGAACATTCGTATTATGGGCGGGCTATGTTAGGCTACAAATTACCCATAAAAGACAGTAAAACCAACCTACCAAGGATAAAGACAGCAAAACCAACCTATAATGGAGTCATCGCTGGTGAGTATATAACTAAGCCTACGTAATAATAATAATAATAATAATAATAATAATAATGATAATAATAGTTTTAATGAAAAATCTATACCAAAAAATCAGCTAAAGTCTGAAATGTTCTTGCAGTTTATTTTTTATTTTTTTTTCATTGCTATTAAGGATAGGTAACATTATCAGAGAAGGGTAAATATAGGGCTCTGATCCACCCATTGACATAGACAATGGAGGAATTATGTGACATAAACAGGATTATTAACCATAATTATATTACAACTTGTTGTTTTCCCTGCTTAGTAGCTTGTATTTATGTTCAGTAAATGACCCTTTACTGTAATAGTTATAATATAGATGGGCTATGCGTGTAATTGTATTAGTGTAGAGCAGAGAGTGGCCAACCAGTCAGAGACCAAGAGCCACATATCTGGCTATGATATAGCAAAGAGCCACATCGGCACACGGGCACATGAACCTGTTACTACTACATGACCCATCCTTCGGACGGACACACACACACACACACACACACACACACACACACACACACACACACCCACACCCCTCTGTCAGTGAGATGAATCATAAAAGTCACACACCTACATGATAAGAGAAATGTTCCCCTACAATAGTAAGCCCACAGGCCAGCAACACCACATACATGGGCACACACCCCCAACCATCTCATCCTCACACACACACACACACACACACACACACACACACACACACACACACACACACACACACACACACACACACACACACACACACACACACACACCTCTGCAAGACAGATGAATTGTAAATGCTTCAGCACACCAATATGATAGAGAGAAAGTTTGCACTCCCGGTAGTAAGATCACAAGATCTCAACTCGAAGTCCAGTCCCTTTTGGAAAATCGAGTTTAGCAGTTTGGAAGCCTCAAAGTGCACCGCAACGACAACTCAACAAATAAGGCAGAATGGCACACAAACACAAAACTGGGATGACGATGAACGTAAGAGCCGCATGACTCCGGGCAAAGAGCCGCATGAGGCTCCTGCCACGGGTTGGCCACCCTGCACTATACAATAAAATCAAAATACTGAATTATAAAATATATTGTAATGTGTGTGTGTGTGTGTGTGTGTGTGTGTGTGTGTGTGTGTGTGTGTGTGTGTGTGTGTGTGTGAGTGAGTGAGTGAGAGAGAGAGAGAGAGAGCATTTGTTTCCCCAGATATCAACAGGAGGCTGTCCAAATGCCCTCTTTCATCCCCTTGGCCTGAGATGGGCTCCTCATTGTCCCTGCACATCTTCATACCAGTGATTCCCTGGAAAACATCCAAAAGCTGCAAGCCTGGTTCTAGGAGGACAATGGCTGCAACCAAAAAAATGGTTGTGCATGACTATGAAACATTATGACATGCAGGCAAACACACTTACATACAAGCATGGCCTCACTGTGTTCATAATAATTTTGCTCATTTTCTGGAAACTCCATGATGCACACTGTGGTTTGGTGCGTGATTCTCCTCCTCCTTTTCCCATGAGCTGCTGTGCTGTATTTTGATGCAGCTGTGAGACCGGTGTGGTTTTCTGCTTCTGATCTCAAAATATGAAGCGCTAATTTTCCAGCCTGATGACCTGTCACTCTCTGGACGACGTCTGAGCAGCGGTCTTGCTTCAGCTCCCAGGTCCAGCTCCCTATAGACAGCTTCACTCAGTGC
>JAODXP020000238.1:0-52500 GCA_027497455.2 Sardinella longiceps | reverse complement strand
AGATATGGCAATTCTAAAGTTTCAACCAAGTATTTCCAGGTCTTCCCAAGGTCCGACCCGGACGTGTCATAGCTCAATCGAAAGGTCTGGTCGAGAGGAATCCAACAACGTTGGAATTAGGTCTCTACGACCTTCCTATCGGGAGCTAGAGAGCTTTATCGAGAATATAGGGAGTATAACAGTACGTATTTAAGGTATACCTAACCCTAACCCTAACCTAACCCTAACCCTAACCTAACCCTAACCCTAACCCCTGGGATTTCATGTCAACAAAAGCTATTCCATTCGACTCAAGAGGCTCTGAAACGTACTCCTATGCAGTTCCTTTGGGGACCTTTTTGGACTTTGGACTTAGAAAAATTTCAGAAAAATCTTTTATAATGGAAGTCAATGGCGGAAAGTTATTTCCGGTCATAACTTTGGAACGGAAGGTCGTAGAGACTTGCAAGTTGGATCCGCCTGCCCTAATTCGGGGTCGAGGAACAAGCCAGAGTTGAAAGTTTGTCTCTATCACTTACCGTTCCGGAGATATGGCAATTCTAAAGTTTCAACCAAGTATTTCCAGGTCTTCCCAAGGTCCGACCCGGACGTGTCATAGCTCAATCGAAAGGTCTGGTCGAGAGGAATCCAACAACGTTGGAATTAGGTCTCTACGACCTTCCTATCGGGAGCTAGAGAGCTTTATCGAGAATATAGGGGGTATAACAGTACGTATTTAAGGTATACCCTAACCCTAACCCTAACCCTAACCCTAACCCTAACCCTAACCCTAACCCTAACCCTAGGTCCTATTGGGATTTTGTCTGTGGAAAGGGGAGGCAAAGGATCAACATCTAAACCCAAACTCTAAACCTAAAGGTCTCCAAACTTATAATACAGACCCGATATGGTTTACACTGGGAATAGAACCCTGTTTTGAAAGAAACCAGAAGTAGTAAAATGGATTCCGTGCCAGTGCATCATAGTACTCGTAAGCTTTTTTCAAAAGACTTATGCCTAACTGAAATCCTTTTTCTTAACCCTAACCCTAACCCTAACCCTAACCCTAACCCTAACCCTAACCCTAACCCTAACCCCTGGGATTTCATGTCAACAAAAGCTATTCCATTCGACTCAAGAGGCTCTGAAACGTACTCCTATGCAGTTCCTTTGGGGACCTTTTTGGACTTTGGACTTAGAAAAATTTCAGAAAAATCTTTTATAATGGAAGTCAATGGCGGAAAGTTATTTCCGGTCATAACTTTGGAACGGAAGGTCGTAGAGACTTGCAAGTTGGATCCGCCTGCCCTAATTCGGGGTCGAGGAACAAGCCAGAGTTGAAAAGTTTGTCTCTATCACTTACCGTTCCGGAGATATGGCAATTCTAAAGTTTCAACCAAGTATTTCCAGGTCTTCCCAAGGTCCGACCCGGACGTGTCATAGCTCAATCGAAAGGTCTGGTCGAGAGGAATCCAACAACGTTGGAATTAGGTCTCTACGACCTTCCTATCGGGAGCTAGAGAGCTTTATCGAGAATATAGGGGGTATAACAGTACGCATTTAAGGTATACCCTAACCCTAACCCTAACCCTAACCCTAACCCTAACCCTAACCCTGGTAGTATTTAAGGTATACCCTAACCCTAACCCTAACCCTAACCCTAACCCTAACCCTAACCCTAACCCTAACCCTAACCCTAACCCACTCATCCTGCCCTGACGAAGGAGCACTAGCTCCGAAACGTTGGCCTCAGGATTCAACACAGTGACTTCATTTGGATTACTTTTCTCAACAATTTGGAACTTCTCTTCAAGAAATTTAACATCTACCATCGAGCTGCAGGGAATTCTTCCTACAGGTTAAGGACTACTTCTCTGATTACCACCACCTCATCATCAACAAAACTGCAGTTTCCATCAGAAAAACAGGACTCCATTACTTCTACAACAGCTGCAAATCCCCGGCTCTTCACTCAACTCATCAAAGCCTCCAATAATCATCAATCTCAAGACTCCCCTTCCTCCTGAGGTAAGAATTTCTTGTAGCTCATATTTTCAATGTATTCCAATTGCTCACTGTTTTGACTCCTTAGCCCCCTAACCCCCTTCCCTCTCCCTTACCATCTTAGCTAGTCTAGGGCTTCTTTCTTGATCTTCCCCCTCCCTCCAGGCCTGAGTATCTTGCCCCTTAGGTAAAACTCGGCCTTGAGTTATACATACAGAGTTTTGTTTGTTCATTCCCCTTTTTTTCCACACACGTGCACACACACACACACACACACACACACACACACACACACACACACACACACACAGCACGCACACACACCATCTGTGATAACTCACTCCACCACATAGACTCCTCACAGACACACTAACACATACACTCACACACACGCGCACACACACCACTAACACACTACCATACCACATATAGGGTTCCATACCACACACAGACACACACACCTTTTTTTTTTTTTTTTTTTTTTTTTTTCTCTTTCCTTCACACACTTTACATGCTTACATGGCTACCCCACCCCATGGTCCCTACCACCCCCTCAACGACATTTCATGCAACCCTTGGTCAGGTTGACCAGGATACATGTACCCCCCACCCAGCCTCTCTTACCTACCCCTACTGTAGGGGAGAACATTACCAACACACACCATGCATACACAATCCACTACAAGAAATATACCCCCCCTCCTCCCACCAACACACACCATGCATACACGATCCACTACACGACAAATACCCCCCTCCTCCCACCACCAACCCCCCTTCTTCCACCACCCCACACCACTACAGCCCACCACAGACCGACAGTCCCTTACTACATAAACAAACCACTTCCCACACAGGGCTTAACCCAGCCCAATACACCATGGTTAACCAACCCACACACACACAGACAAGGACATCCTACACACACTGCCACCTACAGACTCAGACCCTTATTACACCCATCTCTCACCCACAGACACAGACATCCCACTTCCATGAACACAAATACACATACCCAAACATCCTCTTTCCATGACCCAACACATAGCCATAACCAGGACACAGACATATACACCAACACACTCAGACAACCACCAGACCCACTCACCCGCCAACAAGCCAAACAATACTTCAAACTCATACAGGTCACACACCACCACCACATAACCTCCACAGCCCTACAGACAAACACGTTTCCTACAGGCATGCACAGACAAATTCAGAAACTGACAGCATTCATAAGACCCGCCTCACCCACTACACAAACATCAGAGCAACTAAAACATAACACACACAACTACATGACAAACAACATGAACATACTGCAGCAACACTACACTACACAACTCCCACTACTGACACACCAAACACAACCATTCAACCCTACAGCTTTCCAGATAGCCAGTGGCTGGGCTAGGAAAAGATACGGGAGCAGACTGACCGACTGCACTCTTCCCTCAGTTCACCAGGCCTTACAACAATCCTCTACTCACACTGCCCAACCCCCACCCCCCACCCAAGGCAACCCCACACCCCACGGAACCCTACCATCACAAGAAATCCCCTATCCTCAGACTGCCCCTACACCTACAGACACACACCCCTCAAATACACACCAAACAGACACATCTCAGTCTACCACTACACCTGACCCCACACCTCTAGACACACACCCACACCAAACAGACACACAACATTCTACCCCTATACCTACCCCTACACCCATGAACACACACCCTTCAAACAAACAACAAACAGACTCTCTTACAACCACATCCTCTCCCACACCTACCAGTATTACCACTACACATACATCCAGTCCAGACAGCAACACAACATCCACTCAAACACAGCATCCTACAGACAGCCATACAACCAACACTCCAACACAAGTCTCTCTGGCACCCCACACACCACCAGCACCCCACACACCACCAGCCTCTGCAACCTCCAGTGAACACTACACAACCCCTCAGACTTCACCAGTAATCCCTCTCCAGAGCAACACCAACCCTATAGCCCCCACACAACTACCCCACAACCCATGCAACACTACTCCACTCCCCCAACGCCCCAGAACAGCAGTCACAGCACAGGTCCACACTACACACCAGCCCCCCATCACCAACCCAGCTACAAACATACCCACTCTAACACACAACCATCTCGTGGTTAACATTCCAGATGACCTCTCTCCCTTCCTTTCACAGACCACAGAGGAGGAGGGACCGACACTGGCGGCTCCACGCCAGGAGGGGGCGCTGATGAAACAGCAGAAAAAGGTTAACCGACCTGCTACTGCAGCTGAGCCCCCTCCAACAAACAGTGTGGAGTCTCCCAGGTCACCCTCCTCCTCTACACCCCAAAACTCTCTCATACACTACTCCACACTCACTAGCCCTAACCATACCCCACAAGCCCCCTCACACCCTGCCCAACGCACCCACTCCGAACCACCACAACTCTTCTACCCCACCTATCACTCCACTACAGACTCCCGTAAGAAACTGCAGGAATGGTCATTTCACATAACAAAACCCATCTGCTTCCTGGGGGACTCAAACCTAAACAGAATCCCCCCCTTCCCCCAACCACACATCCAAGTTGACAGCTACCCCGGTGCCACATTTTACCACTTCATGAAACTACTGGAAGTCACACAACCCCACCCTGAAGTGCAGTCGGTCGTCATCTCGCTGGGTATCAACAGCAAAGAGCACAAATCCCCAGAAAACACGACCAAACACCTCTCAGCACTCTACAGACATGCATCCACCACCTTTCCCAATGCACTCATTCACATCCCAATCATTAACTTCTCACCTCTTCTACCCTGGTCACAACAGCAAAACCTCCACTATTACAATTCATACATCTCTTCACACTTCCCTAACATTCCCCCCATTCCAGCCACGTCCTTCCGCACCTCAGACAACACTCACTGGACACCTAGCACTGCAAGAACCATCTTCACTCACTGGTGCACCTACCTAAATTTAACCTGAATCCACCCACACCCCTGGCCCCTCCCAACCCACAGAGCCCCCCGACTTACCCTTGACGAAGACAGCTTAATCCTCAACCTTTCTACATCTTTCCATCCCACCACACCACAAAGATCCCTACTGGAGAGGGGTCTAACCTTCATTCCACACTCACACCACATCCGCCAGGAGGAACTTCAAAGGGACCTTCACAACTACCACCGCCGCCTTAAGCTACATGAATATTTTCAGGATGACAACACCCACACCCCCACACCCTTTACCTACCCCTCCACTTGGGAACCAGATCCCTCACACCTAGACCCTAAACTCCTCAGACACATCCAACAGGATCAGTTTGCACTCAACAGGTTCCTCAGACACCCCCCTCCCCCCACCACTAGTAACCTCACACAGTCAGAAACCCAAGCCACCAAACAACTCAGCTCCAACAAAAACATCATTATCAAACCAGCAGATAAAGGTTCAAAAATAGTCATCATGGATGTTCACCAGTATCTCACCGAAGCCAATAGACAACTCAATGACACCCGGTATTACACTCCCATAGCAAAGTCCACTCAACCCCAAGCCCAATCCAGAATCCGCCACCTTGTTTCATCCCTCTACCACGACAACTTCATCACACACAAACAATCAATTTTCTTACATGGCCCTGACAACCCCCGACCCCGCCAATTTTATCTTCTCCCCAAAATCCACAAAGCCCCAGAATCATGGACCATTCCCTTTGAGGTTCCTCCTGGCAGACCAATAGTATCAGATTGCAACAGCACCACATACAACATATCCATTTACATTGACTCATTTCTCAACCCACTATCCACCATTCATCCATCCTATCTCAAGGACACCTACCACTTCCTGGAAAAATCCGGCCC
This sequence comes from Sardinella longiceps, assembly GCA_027497455.2. Lineage (NCBI taxonomy): Eukaryota > Metazoa > Chordata > Actinopteri > Clupeiformes > Clupeidae > Sardinella > Sardinella longiceps. The sequence goes on along the minus strand of JAODXP020000238.1, from coordinate 46,631 downwards.
ATGGCATTCCCACAACCCACCTACCTCTTCACCCTCGATGTTGACAGTCTATACACAAACATACACACTCCAACTGGCCTTCAAGCTGTTCGAAATATCTTCCATAGACACCCGGACCCCACCAGACCAGACTCCACTCTACTAGAACTCATTGAAATTTGCCTCACACACAACGACTTCCTTTTTGACAATAAACTTTACCTCCAGACTTGTGGGACTGCCATGGGCCAACGTTTTGCACCATCATACGCAAACATATACATGAGCGAGTGGGAGCAAGCTGCCCTTCCCAAATGTCCCCTTCAACCCTCATTTTACTTCCGTTACCTAGACGACATCATAGGAGCATGGCCACATTCCATTTCTGACTTTGATCTCTTTGTACAAACTCTCAATTCCCACCACCCTTCCATTAAGCTGAAAGCCACAATCCATCCAGACCAGGTTAACTTTTTAGACACCACCACTTTCTTTTCTCCCCTGTCTTCCACTCAGAAACATCTTTGCACTAAAGTTTACTTCAAACCCACTGACACACACTCTCTCCTACACAAACACAGTTACCACCCCAAACATACATTCAGCGCCATAGTCAAATCACAAATCATCCGGTTCCATCGCATCTGCTCCTTCCCTCATGACCTACATACTGCTATCAACACGCTATTCAAAGCCCTACGCAAACGCCACTATTCTAAACGCTTTCTCCGTCAAATCAAGTCCCAAACCCTGGCCAGCCTTGCTCCTACTCGCTCCCCAAACACCTACACCAACCCCCATACACCACCACATGAAACCACCACACCAGACCCCTCTCCTCCCAGAACTCGGCTATCCTCTTCTACCTCTGGTTCTTCCAATCCAACCGCCATCACCTTCTATCCCAATCCTAACCCTAACCCCTTGGACCACTCAAACCCCTCTCTTTCTACTTCCAACTCCTCCAGGTCTAACACCATCATCTCCCATCCTAACCCTAACCCCTCTGACCCTCCTGTGACTACCATACCCATGCCTAACCCTAATCCCAATCCAACACCCTCAACCTCTTCTTCTACTCCTAACCCTAACCCCTCTCTTTCCACCTTCATCCGCTCCAGGTCTAACACCATCATCTTCCATCCTAACCCTAACCCCCTCCGAACCTCCTGTGACTACCATACCCATGCCTAACCCTAATCCCAATCCTACACCCTCAACCTCTACGGCTATTCCTGACCCTAACCCCTCTCCTTCCACCTTCCATCTCTCCAGATCCAACACCATCACTTCTAATCCTAACCCTAACCATAACCCCTCTGACACCCCTCAGACCGCTTCCATACTCAACAGAAGTCCCCCTCCACCTTCCCACCCTGACCTCATTCCCCTAGTCACTACATATTCCTTGGGCACAAAACATCTTCACCACAGACTCCGCAATAACTTCACTCAACTACAGGTCTCACACACTCCCTTTCAGTCATCTACACTCATTTCTGCATTCAGACGCAACAAAAATCTCAAAGATCTGCTCATCAGAACCACTTTCACCCGACACCTTAGGCCCCCCACTCCTCCAGAAAACAAACACTTCCACCAACAGGTATTCATCAACAACATCCACAGTCATTGCTCTGCACCTGCCACACCCCTGGACCTGGACACACCAAATCTGGTTTATGCTATTACATGCACACTCTGCCACAAACTGTACATCGGAGAAACAGGTCAAACACTCAGGACACGCCTCAAACAACACCTCTATTACATCCGAAAAAATAAATACCAAAGGTACCTTATCATACACTTCCAAACACATGATATCACCCACCTGCGGATTTGTGCCCTTGAAGGGAATCCAGGCTGGACCACTGCACAAAGAAAGAGAGCAGAGAGAATTTGGATCACAAAACTAAAAACCATCCACCCCACAGGTCTAAATGAAAAGTTGAATTAATAAAATATGTCAAAGCAGTCTCCTTTTTTTTCCACACTCCACACATCCAACCTGTAATTTTGATATTCTTCTTCTTATTATTATTATTATTATTATCATGTTTATTATTATTACTATATTATGTATTTATTTATTTATTTACCTTTTTTCATTTATCTGTTTGTTTCTAATATTATTGTCTGTCTTTCCCCCCCCCACCCCCTACCTACCCATTAATAGGTCAGTCCCCTACTAACTCTTGATTTGATTGAATTTAATTTCATTTATCTTTTGATTTGTTTTTTCACTTTACCTTTTGTTAATTTTTCAGACTTTTCTTTGACTCTTATATTAATTTCAGCACTTACCTTAGCACTTATTACTAACTTATCTAGCACTTACACTGGCCTGTTAACATTTACCCCTACCCTCCACCCTTTTTCCCTCTTCCTAACCCTATTTATCCTCCCCTTAACATCAAAAAACAATTTTTTTCAATAAAACACTTTACAATAGCCTGGTTGCTTCCTTAATGACATTTTCACGCAATTTTACTAATAAACATCTATTACACAGTTATAACTCAGTTATTACATAGTCATCTCAAACTTCTCCATTTAGTATGTCCACTCTACACCCACTCATAACCAATCTTACCCACCCCTCCCCATCTTAGACACCCTCTCTTCCCTCTCTTATCCTCCCCCAACCCACAATATACACAACTAGACAGCGCTTTTGCACTTTGTTTTGTAGTATTTTTCAATTTGTTTATAATTTACTTTTTAGTTTGCTGTTTTGGTTTTTCTTTGTTATAGCACTTATCTCTTACTTTAATAGCACTTAAGTTGACCTAGTTGCCTGTATATTCCCTCTCCCCCTCCCCTTCCTATTTATTTCCCTATTTAACTATATATTCTTTTGTTTTCATATTTGTTTAAGTTGGTTCCCCGGGGGGGAGACCAGACACACCAATCGGCCTGTGCACCTCACGTCAAACCTTTCACCCCCTACCCTAACCATAATTCTAAACCTAACCCTGTTATAACATCCTGACAGTTAACACACAGTGTGTGTGTGTGGAGTTTCTGGCCCCTCTTCTCTCTCCCTCTCCCTAGCCCTCCTCAGCGCCCTTTCTCTCCCTTTCTCTCCATCCCCTACTCAGACTCCCTTGCCACTCACAAGACCCTATGGGTAATGTGGCTATAGGTTGAGTGTAGCCTAGGAATATTTACAACAGCATAATTAAGCAACACATAGTGTAGAGCTGCCCCTCTCTCTCTCTCTCTCTCTTTTGGACACTGTTACAGCGTGGAGAGGATCGACTTCCTGTCTGGTGTGTGAAGTGTGTCTGATTTTTAAACTGTCTGGGCTCTGCTTGACCGCCTCCAAAAGGTTTTAATAAAAGCTCAAAAGCGAATTCAAACTACATGATCATTGTGTCAAATGTGGTGGCAAATGTTACAGCTTTTCTGTGGGTAAAAAACACTATGTGTAAACACAGTCAAATGGTCCTTTTGGACACAGTGTGTGACAGTAGCGAGTTTGAACCACTAGATGGGGTCATTGGTACAGTCAGGCTTTACCTGGGACGTCCCGTGTCGCCCGGCGCGGCCGGGAGTCCCCTTTGGGTCATGGCGCAGGGCCTACTGGAGATTCAGTCTCCTTTTTTAGCCGTTGTCTTGGTGTGTGAGAACCTAGAAATAGAAAACGGGGAAAACACACCGTCAATAGTTTAGTTTAGATACTTACCTGTGTGCAGTGGGTCTCGTTGAGACTGGCCTCTTTGGAGGGGTTCCTAAGAGTTTTGGCTCATCCTCTTCTTCTTCGTCACCGTCCGTGACTTGGAGTACCTAGAAAAAAGAGAAAAAACACAAAAAATACATTAAAAACATCTCTGAACTGCTCTGTGTATGCTTTTTCAAAACCGAGTCAGGTCAAACAGCTCCTTCCAACGCATATCCGCTAAAAAGCGGTCTAACAAAGTGTAAACTTGCTCCGATTTTGAGCACAAAAAAAAAAAAAAAAAAAAAAAAAAATGGAAGACACATTGCCAACTGTGTCAGAGCTGTGGGTAATTTAGTATTTAAGAAAAACATACTTACCTGTACTTACCTTTTTCTAGCCTCCAGGGTTGAATGGTTTTATCCTTTTCTCCTTCTTTAAATCCCTCTTTTTTTCATTCTAAACCTAACTTTAGTAATTTTTCTTTCTTGTTAGGCCCTTCTGGGATTTTTTTCTTTGAATAGGAGAATGTAACCTATACCTAAAACCCGAGTCCTAACCCTAAAGTCACTCGACATAAGTGGTGAAGACATAAAGTGATGTAATCACTGGGGAATAAAACTAACATGTTCTATATCTGAAAGGAGCAAGGATCAAGCAAATGGAATCGGATGCCAGTGCACCATAGTGTCACAAGCTTTTGACAAGACAAAGTTAACAACTGTAAACCCTTTTCTCAATCCTAACCTTCGCCAGTGCCGTGATGAATTTTCCTACTCCTATTCGTAATGAATCTATATAAGGGATCTATAAAAGGCATACATCTCCTATTCTTTCTTTTCCTTTCTCTAATTTCTTCTTTTCCTTATTATTTCCATTGATTTTGATTATCTTTATTTTGATTATTGAAGTTGCCCCATATAAGCTTCTGATGTGAAGTTGTCCCAATAACTTTATTTTGCACTATAAGCCTTTGTATATATAAACATTACCTTTTTTGATAGGCAAATGACTCCTGGCTTGGAGACCGAGGTGTCTGACTTCCAACCTATAGAAAGGTTTCTCCAATTAACCAATGAACTGTACCTTTTCTTGCCTTGAAAGTTTTTTTATTCTGCCAGGTCACAAGCCGGCCTCAGTGTTCCGGAAGGAGAGATTCTGAAGAAGTCTAATCAGACGCAAACGTTAATAACCTTCCGGAATAAATGTCCTTTTTTTTAAAGTTTTTTAAAGACTATTCCTACTGGATTTTACCCTTTTGTGACTCCTCTTTCTAAAGGATTTTACCTGAAACCGATGGAAAATTTCCACAACATGGCCTCCACCTCCAAAGACAAAGGACTGCAGCCGTGTGAGGGGTGAGAAAGATCCGTTTGGAAACTCCTGGATATATCCTTTTGAGAAAAAACACACACATTACAAGTTTTCTAAAAGTTCCAAAAATGTTTTATATGGGATATGGAACTAACTCCAATTAAGTCTGACAAAAAGTGTAACAAACACCATTCAAGACTCTAAGAGCAAACAAAGACTATTGGTTTTAAACTTGGACTTGTGTGGGACTGAGGGGTCTTGAGGGTTTTTAATACCAGCTTGGAATAGCTATTTTTTCTTATTTTAACCATTTTTTATTACCTCCTTTTGGGGTAATTTAATTGTCTTTTAACAACTGTATTTTAACAACTTTGCAGTGTTTTTAGACAAATGAGGGAGCTATTTAAAGCTCCCTTGGAAACTGGTCGCATTTAAGTTTTTTTATTATTTATGGTTTTATTGTGCTATTGGGGCAACTTTATTGTATTTATTTAATTAATTTCTGGCTTTTGAGGGATATCAACTTTGTTTTGTTCGTTTGTTGGGTTTGCCAGCGTTTGATATCCCGCCTTTAATTTATTTGACTTTTTGTCTCTTTATTTCAGTTATCCTATTCACAGCCTTTTCTTCCAACAGTAGCCTAATGGTGAATTAGGAAGTAGAATAGGACTGTGTTTTAGTTTAACTGATTGGCATTTTTGTTGGTTTTTTGATTCTTTTGGCAGCTATTACCTTCCCCTACCACTAGGGGACAATGGCGTTCCCTCGCCCGAACCGCTTTCAGCCGCTCCAGCTCCAGCCTGTGGGTCAGATGAACATCAAAAAACCTGAATTAGACACAGAGCTGGTAAAAAACTATTTCAAATTGATACAAGCGCGTCACCATTTACAAATTCTCAACTCAAACATTGATAATAACACTCTACCGATTGGCATGTCCAGGAAAGTGGACAAATTGACCTCGTTCATTAAGCCCGGGGCCCCTGGCCCAAATATCCTGAATAGGGTTAAAAGCAATACAGACACATGGATGAGAAACAATCTCATAGCTTTGAGGGAACATTACCAGTCCCTATTTGATGCGACGTTTAAGAATTTGAAACGCTTTAACCTTGAGGCCTTCGAAAAGGCTATAAAGTGGGCCTACAACCGCTTCCGCAAAAAACTGCGTCCCCAAGTAATAGACCTCGTGAGGGACGAACTCCTAGTGACGCGAGGGTCACCAGACGTGGGGCGGGCTTTTGCAGAGAGGCAGAGGTTAAGGGAGGAAAGGTTACGGGAGGGTGGCTTACTGGTGAGAGGTAGTGGGGAGGAACAGTGGCCTTCGCTTCCTATCCGTCCAGCCGTTCAGCCGTTGCCGGCGCGGGTTCCCAGGGCACCTCGTCCTGGACAGCAAGGGGGAACACAAAACATGGTGTCACTTATACAAAGTGAGAGACAGACCGTTGTGCAACCTAAACCGAACCTGGACACAAACACGGCTAACAAAGCTCCACAGCCATCGGAGGGGTCCAATAGAGCGGCGATTAAGACCAATAAAGTCACGGTTAGTAAACCTGGGCATAAACTAAATAAACTCAGTTTACCCAAGAAAATTGAAGCGCAAATAACACCTTTAAGTGTCCCTCTCCAACCCGTTCCACAGAATCCAGCCGATCCGGAACCGCAGCTCGGCACGTCCACAGCGACGGCGACGCGTGACGACATTCCGACGTCAATTAGTAACCTTATCACCAGCTCCCCTAAGCAGAGTTACAGGGATGCGGTAGCGGGTAAACATAACGAGCAACAGCGTCTGTACACTGACCAGGTTAGAGAAAATGCTGAGTGGCTTGAGAATGCTTTTTCAAAATCCTTTGAGGACGAACCCATACTAACCTCTAACATCCCTGCTCTGTCTCAGTTACAGAAGGATCTGGACGCGGCGGCGGCCTCGGGGGCCGTGGATGCTGACGGGCGGGCACCTACCAATGATGCGCGGGCATCATCGGGGGGAGAGACGATGAGGACGCAGACTGGACAAGCTTCCAATAGGCAGAGTCTTGCTGAAAAACAGAACTCTGAGTCTCTCCCTCCTCCTCCCATAACACCTGTGGTGTCCGTCCTCAGTGACCGCGGCCTCCGAGCGGCTCCGCGTCCAGATATTAGCCTGGTGGGTGAACAACCAATAGAAACATCCACAATCATTGATCCATCGCATAATCTCAGCCATTCGCTTTTGTCTAGGTCCGTGGTACCGAGTAGCGTTAACCTGGGGAGGGAGCCGGGTCCCTTAAAGAAACAGGCCAAAATTAATCACGTCATAACAGGGTGGGATCCGTTACTGGAACCGACGAGACACCCTAACACCCACCGTAAAATCGCAGATTGGAATATTAACATTAGGAAGCGTAATGTGATTTTGGGAGACTCTAACCTGTCGAACATTCCCCCATTTAACAGTGAGTCCATACAAATAGACAGCTTTCCGGGCGCCAGTATGTTCCACATGACCAAATTAATGAAAAAAATACAACCTGTCAAAACGGTCTCAAAATTGGTATTGTCGATTGGCTTAATTAATTGTCATAACGGCAATCAATACGACACTTTAAAAAGTAGCGTTTACAAATTGGAAAAAGCGGCGAGGGAAACATTCCCCACAGCTCAGGTCTATTGGGCGCTGATTAACATGCACGAGGCGTTCTCACCGGTACAGCAGCAAGCCATTTGCAATTTAAATGATATTATTGTGGAAAAATGTAATTACCTATCCGAGGTGAATCCCCAGTTTTTTAGCACCGGGCACGACGGCGTCCACTGGACCCCGGCGACGGCTAGGGCCATCTATGATCAATGGTCAGATCAGTTAAACTTTTAATAAATCCAGAAATTAATACATTTTATTGAAAATTAATAAAATTAAAAAATAAATTGAGTAAAACAAGGTCGAGTTCCTGGACACATTGTTGTCCTTTAAAACCGTCGATAGCAACAAGATCTATAAAATATGATTCACCATAATCTGTTTAAAGAGACGAGTGCGTTTGGCACGCAGCCAGAGCACCAGGGGGCGATCATTTCATTTGTTATGCGCTACTCGGCCACCGGCCGGTAACTCCGTAACGGGGTAAGGAAACACTTCACCGAGGCGATCGCAGAGTGTTCCCAACTCAAACGCTTTCAGTTTAGCTCGGCACAAAGACGCAACAAAAATCTGCAGGACATCCTTGTCCACGCTCGTCTATGCCCGTCCATTACATCGACAAGGGAGAACGATCAGGTGGTATTGAGTAACGCAACTTAAATCCCTAACAGATACACTTATATCGGTGTGCCCATTACGCACGAACTTACTGTCAACACTCGCAACGTTGCTTATGCCATTCAGTGTAACGTTTGTAAACGCCTATACGTCGGCGAAACAAAGAGGATATTAAAAGATCGATTCAAAGAACATGTTTATTACACAAACAGGAGTAACGTTAACACAATATTATACGATCATTTCAGATCGGGAACGTGCGGGGTTTAACCTTTATGGCACTCGAGAGTTGCGTCTTATAGTCGGACGCACAGAGAAAGTTTAAAGAACACGGGTGATTTAACCGATTGTGAACGTTTTACCCGAATGGGCTTAACAATCCCGTAGACACACCATCTTCACCGTAGCAAAGGGTTAATAGTATACGCGAGCGCGCCCCAGCTTCCTTTCCCTGCTCTCTCTCGTTTTTTCACTCTCCATAGATATCTCTCTCTCTCCCCCCTTCCTCTCGGTATGCGTGTGTGTGTGTGAAGCTGAGTGACGTCACACACGCACAGGGGATCCCCTTCTCTCTCTGTCTTCCTCCTGCTCGACCTAGCCCGGTTTTGAGTGGAACTCGACCTTGTGGTTTAGCTCTGGTTTCTGAGTGTAGGATCTAGCTAATTATCCTGCAAATAGTTTGTCAATGACCATTGGGATTATGCCCGGTTGAATTTAGTCTTGTTGGATGGATTTGGATAAATCTAATGGATCACATGATTGAATTTCATAGGTTCATAGTAAAGCCTTTCTCCATAGACTCCCATTATACCTGCTGCCATCTGGTGGTGAGAAAAACTCATCGCGGTTTCCTTTTTTCCTCCCTCTTTGTCTTGTCAAGCACACTGTGAGATAGAGAACAATTCCATCAGTACAGGGTAGTCTTGTTTGAACACCCAGTAAATATTGTTTATTTGACAGTGGTAAATATTGTACACAACATGGGTAATCAGTTGACGTTTAGTCCTTTTTATTCTTAAACTGTACATGAGTTAACAGACATAACAAACTGAAGCGTTTGAGCAGTAGGCCGTGCGGGCCTGGAACTCTAGGCCCAGTGGGCCTTGGAACACTGCTCGTAACAGCTTTTTACCCCCGGTGGCTGGTCACCTCCTCCATTTTGTCCCTTTGTTTTCTCACAAACAGCAATCCAGCGCCACAGAGACAGACAAACAAACAGGGGGAGGGAGAGAGGAGACAGAGGAGAGGACAGTAAGGGGAGTGGTTTGAACAGCTATTGTACAAAAATATAGATACAAACACACACGTAGCAAGGGGAAAACAACAGCAACAGTGGGGCAGCAGCCAACTTACCAGGTGCAGGGCAGTGGAGACAGTAGCATCAGCAAGCAGGTGACTTTAACGAGCAGTAGCTCCATACACCACCAGGGGCAGCTGACACCAGTTGAGGCCCAATCAGCTAGACCACCGCATGCCTGTTTTCTCACGGTCGACCTGGGGGGGGAAAACACAAAAAAACAACCATTGACACGGTGATCGGTAGGCGGTCTCGTAGAGTCCAGACACCGAGGGTCTAACTTTTAGCCCTCAGCGAATGTGTGAGTGGGCACAGTTACTGTGCCAGCAATGCCTCAGGTGTGAATGGGGGGGCGGGTCGCAAGGGGGACAGGTAGTGAAGTCTTTTTTCTATTCTTACAGCCACTTTCTCCAACACCCCCTTTGATTTGGGAGCCGTATACAGTCCCACACATTTAGATGGACACATCATGGAGTTAAAATACATTTCACATAGTCTCAGAGACAAATACAGCACTTATCTGGGAGCCCCGAAGGGCCCGTGGGATCCAGCGGAGGATATCCATCAGGAGGGAGGAACGACAGCCAGACCTGTAAACACAAACACATAGACACCATTTAGAACAGGACAACTTTTTCTTTATTTAGGCCCTCGTTTTTTGACTCGGTTATTTGTTTAATTTAATTTTACTCAGTTTAGCTTCTAGGGGAGTCATGAATTCCCTTTCCTTAGCGGTTTAGATTGAGTTCTAATTATTGATTTAATTTGAGTTATGAATTCCGAATTTATTTATTTATTTTGATTTATTTAATTTCCCCTTATTTATTTATTCACTTATCCTGATTTAAAGTTTGATATTGATTTACAGAAGATTTAAGCGTGTGAGCGATTTGATTTTCCACCATTTTTGACACCAAGTCTTTATTTAATTCCTAGTGTGTGTATTTCTTTTCTTGGTTTGATTAATTTGGATTGGTGTGCCGAATTTGAATTTGAGTTTGCAGTGGAACCACGCTTGCTGGATTAAGTTGATTTAATTTAAAATAAATAATATTCAGAATTTATTTCCTTTATTTAAGTTTGATTTAAGGATTTCTTTCCTTCATGAAATTTGGGGAATCCTTTTGCACTTACGTGTCATAGCACTTAATTTTGTCTTGTTTTGTTGTCCCCGAGTTGATAGACCACGGCCTGTAGGGAGGAAGTTCTAATGTTCATTAGTGTCCCTGTTATAACATCCTGACCGTTAACACACAGTGTGTGTGTGTGATGAGTTTCTGGCCCCTCTTCTCTCTCCCTCTCCCTAGCCCTCCTCAGCGCCCTTTCTCTCCCTTTCTCTCCATCCCCTACTCAGACTCCCTTGCCACTCACAAGACCCTATGGGTAATGTGGCTATAGGTTGAGTATAGCCTAGAGTTATTTATAACAGCATAATTAAGCAACACATAGTGTACAGCTGCCCCTCTCTCTCTCTCTTTTGGACACTGTTACAGCGTGGAGAGGATCGACTTCCTGTCTGGTGTGTGAAGTGTGTCTGATTTTTAAACTGTCTGGGCTCTGCTTGACCGCCTCCAAAAGGTTTTAATAAAAGCTCAAAAGCGAATTCAAACTGCATGATCATTGTGTCAAATGTGGTGGCAAATGTTACAGCTTTTCTGTGGGTAAAAAACACTATGTGTAAACACAGTCAAATGGTCCTTTTGGACACAGTGTGTGACAGTAGCGAGTTTGAACCACTAGATGGGGTCATTGGTACAGTCAGGCTTTACCTGGGACGTCCCGTGTCACCCGGCGCGGCCGGGAGTCCCCTTTTGGGTCATGGCGCAGGGCCTACTGGAGATTCAGTCTCCTTTTTTCGCCGTTGTCTTGGTGTGTGAGAACCTAGAAATAGAAAACGGGGAAAACACACCGTCAATAGTTTAGTTTAGATACTTACCTGTGTGCAGTGGGTCTCGTTGAGACTGGCCTCTTTGGAGGGGTTCCTAAAAGTTTCTGCTCATCCTCTTCCTCTTCATCACTGTCCGTGACTTGGAGTACCTAGAAAAAAGAGAAAAAACACAAAAAATACATTAAAAACATCTCTGAACTGCTCTGTGTATGCTTTTTCAAAACCGATACAGGTCAAACAGCTCATTCCAACGCATATCCGCTAAAAAGCGGTCTAACAAAGTGTAAACTTGCTCCGATTTTGAGCACAAAAAAAAAAAAAAAAAAAAATGGAAGACACCTTGCCAACGGTGTCAGAGCTGTGGGTAATTTAGTATTAAAGAAAAACATACTTACCTGTACTTACCTTTTTTTCTAGCCTCCAGGGTTTAATGGTTTTATTCTTTTCTCCTTCTTTAAATCCCTCTTGTTTTCATTCTAAACCTAACCTTAGTATTTTTACTTTCTTGTTAGGCCCCTTTTGGGATTTTTCTTTGAATAGGAGAAAGTAACCTATACCTAAAACCCTAGTCCTAACCCTAAAGTCATTTGACCAACGTGGTAAAGACATAAAGTGATATAATCACTGGGGAACAAAACTAATATATCCTATATCTGAAAGGAGTGAGGATTAAGCAAATGGAATCGGATGCCAGTGCACCATAGTGTCACAAGCTTTTGACAAGACAAAGTTAACACTTTGAATGCCAGAAACGTAATATGCCGTTATTACTTGTCATGCGTTGAGTGCCAAAAACGTAATGTTACGTTTTTGCCTTTTTTTTAATTTACGAAAATAGAAACCCTCACACAGGTTATATATGATTTTTGGAACTCTGTGATAAATAGAACTGAAATAAATTACGATCGGAAACTCATAAAAACTCACGATCTGCACATTTTGTCTGGACATTTTCACATCACAAGGCAGCATTTGATTACTATTGCAGCATTCGTGTCAAATAATGCACGTCATGTCATGTTGTCCTTTCGCGGGTTCGTCACTAGGTGGCAGTCTCACCACAGGCATGATTCGGCTTGTGTCACTCCTCGAAACTTGACAGAGAACACGCCATCATAATCATAAAAGAAGCGATATCTCCTTTTCTAGAAAAAAACAAGGATTTTGATGAAAACTACCCACTGTTTAGCTTGGGATTTCTCAGGAACGGAGGCATGTAGAAATAAACGGTTTTCACCCACTGAGAGCTCAGAGTCTTACCTTTCAAATGACCCATAGTATGTGTCCATAGCTATAACACAGAATACGCTGTGGCTCTATAAAAATAGGCAACAGTGGCCTGGATTGCTGGCACTCTGGGCCAAAGCTTGTTAAAAACACCTGGCATTCAAACTGTTAACAACTGTAAACCCTTTTCTCAATCCTAACCCTAACCCGACCATATATACCTACCTTTTATTTTTTCTTTATTTTTTCTTTTTGGATAGAATGTTTAGCTCCTTTCTTTTATCCCTATTCTATTTAATCCCTCTTCTTTTTATTCTTAATCCTAACCTTATTTCTATTTCTTGTTAGGCATCTAATGGGATTATTTTCCATAATAAAGGAATGTATAGGACCTTACTAAAAACCATTCTCTAAACCTAAAGGATAGAGAAATAAGAGTATTACTCACTGGTTGTATTTACCCTTTATGATACGAAACGAATGAAAATTAAAAAATGAATCTGTTGCCAGTACACACAGTTACCTAAGGCTCTTAGTAGCTCTTACACTTAACTGTATCTCTTGTATAAACCCTAACCCTAAATGAATCTGTTGCCAGTACACACAGTTACCTAAGGCTCTCTGTAGCTTTTACACTTAACTGTATCTCTTGTATAAACCCTAACCCTAACCCTAACCCATCCCCTAACCCTAAATGCCCATAACCCCTTTGCCTTACCCTAAACCCTACCCCCCTTGCCTTACCCTAAACCCTACCCCCTTGCCTTACCCTAAACCCTACCCCCTGGGCTGGGCCTGGACTCTGAACCCCCACTTGTGGGGTGGGGATGAGTTGACCTGAAGCCCTAACCAAACCCCTTCCCCTAACCCTAAATGTCCGTAACCCCTTTGCCTTACCCTAAACCCTATCCCCTGGGCTCGGCCGACACTCTGACCCCGCTGCCTGGATGGCGGGACGAGGAATTTTTTCCCCTAACCCTAGATGTGTGATTCCGCCTCTTGTGCTGCAAACTCTCATTCAGATGTATGACGCATATCTAAATATACATTATGTCTACATCTAATGCAGAAAACATAAACTGGAGCTCTGTGATCTTGGAAACTGTGTGCCTATATTCAAACACATATAAGGCCACAATAACCCTCATTTTGAGAAGAGAGATTTTGTCGGTGGGCAAAAGGATGGACAGTGCCTAACTTTGGGTGGCGATGGCCAGAACGAGATGCTCAGTAGACTGTGCATGAGCATACAGGAAGAAAAGGTCTCATATTATGGGATGCTTAGTAGGCTGTGTGTGCTTGCAGTACGAACAGGTCTTGGGACCTGGCTAATCGCCAATACCTAAAGATTTTATTTCCCCTAATACCGCCCGTGCCTCCGACTAGTCCATCGATGAGTCTCTAATAACATCTTGAAAGGCCATTACATGGCATGTAATAGTATGTGAAATGTGGGTAGGCGTGTGTGAGATATGCCAAAATTAGGCGAATTGGAACATACACATAATTGGCAGTATATAAATTGAAGCCAAGCAGGCTCACCTGCTCATTTGACCCCATTTCAGGGAAAGAAAGCAGATGTCTGATCAGTCTCAGGGACAATATCAACATGCCCACCTGTGACTTTAACCCTCATAATTCAGGAAAGTCAACAGATGTCTGATCAGTATTAGCCCACTGTGCCTGAAGAAGGATCATTATAGATTCGAAACGTAGCGCTGGCGTGGGCAATTATCCACCTTTTACCTGTCTAAAGGACAACTCTGTCCAATTTTTTGAACCAGTGATGGGCATTCCGCCTCCACGATTTTCTCCGACAGAGCAAGACAGCTCAAAAAATCGAATTGGTATTTTGTCTAGGGCTAACCCTAACCCAGACCATAGCTCTAACCCTAAAACTGAGTAACATACTATATACCATACTAAAATTAATATCATATCATGGCATTATAGCCTACCAGATCACATCTCCAGAAAAATGAATGCCCAGTAATTGCAAGCCATGCGCTATTCCGCCATGGTAGTTGCAGACCTTGCGCTATTCCGCCTTGGTCTTGGTTCTCGAAGTGTGTCAGCGATGTCGAAATTCCGCCTGTGTCTTTGGTCGGCGATGAGAATTCCGCCTGTGTCTTTGGTCTCTGTGAAATATACAAATATACGATACTCACCTTGTTGATGGCGATGTGTGATTCCACCTCTTGTGCTGCAAACTCTCATTCAGATGTATGACGCATATCTAAATATACATTATGTCTACATCTAATGCAGAAAACATAAACTGGAGCTCTGTGATCTTGGAAACTGTGTGCCTATATTCAAACACATATAAGGCCACAATAACCCTCATTTTGAGAAGAGAGATTTTGTCGGTGGGCAAAAGGATGGACAGTGCCTAACTTTGGGTGGCGATGGCCAGAACGAGATGCTCAGTAGACTGTGCATGAGCATACAGGAAGAAAAGGTCTCATATTATGGGATGCTTAGTAGGCTGTGTGTGCTTGCAGTACGAACAGGTCTTGGGACCTGGCTAATCGCCAATACCTAAAGAATTTATTTCCCCTAATACCGCCCGTGCCTCCGATTAGTCCATCGATGAGTCTCTAATAACATCTTGAAAGGCCATTACATGGCATGTAATAGTATGTGAAATGTGGGTAGGCGTGTGTGAGATATGCCAAAATTAGGCGAATTGGAACATACACATAATTGGCAGTATATAAATTGAAGCCAAGCAGGCTCACCTGCTCATTTGACCCCATTTCAGGGAAGAGAGCAGATGTCTGATCAGTCTCAGGGACAATAACAACATGCCCACCTGTGACTTTAACCCTCATAATTCAGGAAAGTCAACAGATGTCTGATCAGTATTAGCCCACTGTGCCTGAAGAAGGATCATTATAGATTCGAAACGTAGCGCTGGCGTGGGCAATTATCCACCTTTTACCTGTCTAAAGGACAACTCTGTCCAATTTTTGAACCAGTGACGGGCATTCCCGCCTCCACGATTTTCTCTGGCAGAGCAAGACCGCTCAAAAAATCGAATTGGTATTTTGTCTAGGGCTAACCCTAACCCAGACCATAGCTCTAACCCTAAAACTGAGTAACATACTATATACTCTAACTACCATACTAAAACTATTATCATATCATGGCATTATAGCCTACCAGATCACATCTCCAGAAAAATGAATGCCCAGTAATTGCAAGCCATGCGCTATTCCGCCATGGTAGTTGCAGACCTTGCGCTATTCCGCCTTGGTCTTGGTTCTCGAAGTGTGTCGGCGATGTCGAAATTCCGCCTTTGTCTTTGGTCGGCGATGAGAATTCCGCCTGTGTCTTTGGTCTCTGTGAAATATACAAATATACGATACTCACCTTGTTGATGGCGATGTGTGTTTCCGCCTCTTGTGCTGCAAACTCTCATTCAGATGTATGACGCATATCTAAATATACATTATGTCTACATCTAATGCAGAAAACATAAACTGGAGCTCTGTGATCTTGGAAACTGTGTGCCTATATTCAAACACATATAAGGCCACAATAACCCTCATTTTGAGAAGAGAGATTTTGTCGGTGGGCAAAAGGATGGACAGTGCCTAACTTTGGGTGGCGATGGCCAGAACGAGATGCTCAGTAGACTGTGCATGAGCATACAGGAAGAAAAGGTCTCATATTATGGGATGCTTAGTAGGCTGTGTGTGCTTGCAGTACGAACAGGTCTTGGGACCTGGCTAATCGCCAATACCTAAAGAATTTATTTCCCCTAACCCTACAGCACTTATCTGGGAGCCCCGAAGGGCCCGTGGGATCCAGCGGAGGATGTCCTTCTGGAGGGAGGAACGACAGCCAGACCTGTAAACACAGACACATAGACACCATTTAGAACAGGACAACTTTTTCTTTATTTAGGCCCTCGTTTTTTGGCTCGGGTTATTTGTTTAATTTAATTTAACTCAGTTTAGCTTCTAGGGGAATCATGAATTTCCTCTCCCTTAGCGGTTTAGATTGAGTTCCAATTATTGATTTAATTTGAGTTATGAATTCCGAATTTATTTATTTATTTTGATTTATTTAATTTCCCCTTATTTATTTATTCACTTATCCTGATTTAAAGTTTGATATTAATTTACAGAAGATTTAAGCGTGTGAGCAGTTTGATTTTCCACCACTTTTGACACCAAGTCTTTATTTAATTCCTAGTGTGTGTATTTCTTCTCTTGGTTTGATTAATTTGATTGGTGTGCCGAATTTGATTTTGAGTTTGCAGTGGAACCACGCTTTCTGGATTAAGTTGATTTAATTTATAATATATAATATTCAGAATTTATTTCCTTTATTTAAGTTTGTTTTAAGGATTTCTTTCCTTCATGAAATTTGGGGAATCCTTTTTGCACTTACGTGTCATAGCACTTAATTTTGTCTTGTTTGTTGTCCCCGAGTTGATAGACCACGGCCTGTAGGGAGGAAATTCTAATGTTCATTGGTGTCCCTGTTATAACATCCTGACAGTTAACACACAGTGTGTGTGTGGAGTTTCTGGCCCCTCTCCTCTCTCCCTCTCCCTCGCTCTCCTCAGCGCCCCTTCTCTCCCCCTCTCTCTCCATCCCCTGCTCAGACTCCCTTGCCACTCACAAGACCCTATGGGTAGTGTGGCTATAGGTCGAGTGTAGCCTAGGAATATTTATAACAGCATAATTAAGCAACACATAGTGTACAGCTGCCCCTCGCTCTCTCTTTTGACACTGGTACAGCGTGGAGAGGATCGACTTCCTGTCTGGTGTGTGAAGTGTGTCTGATTTTTTAAATTGTCTGGGCTCTGCTTGACCGCCTCCAAAAGGTTTTTAATAAAAGCTCAAAAGCGAATACAAACTGCATGATCATTGTGTCAAATGTGGTGGCAAATGTTACAGCTTTTCTGGGGATAAAAAACACAATGTGTGAACACAGTCAAATGGTCCATATGGACACAGTGTGTGACAGTAGCGAGTTTTAACCACTAGATGGGGTCATTGGTACAGTCAGGCTTTACCTGGGACGTCCCGTGTCGCCCGGCGCGGCCGGGAGTCCCCTTTGGGTCATGGCGCAGGGCCTACTGGAGATTCAGTCTCCTTTTTTTCACCGTTGTCTTGGTGTGAGAGAACCTAGAAATAGAAAATAGGGGGAAAACACACCGTCAATAGTTTAGTTTAGATACTTACCTGTGTGCAGTGGGTCTCGTTGAGACTGGCCTCTTTGGAGGGGTTCCTAAGAGGTTTTTGCTCATCCTCTTCTTCCTTTGCATCATCACTGTCCGTGACTTGGAGTACCTAGAAAAAAAGAGAAAAAACACAAAAAATACATTAAAAAACATCTCTGAACTGCTCTGTGTATGCTTTTTCAAAACCGATTCAGGTCAAACAGCTCCTTCCAACGCATATCCGCTAAAATAGCGGTCTAACAAAGTGTAAACTTGCTCCGATTTTCAGCACAAAAAAAAAAAAAAAAAAAAGGAAGACACCTTGCCAACGGTGTCAGAGCTGTGGGTAATTTAGTATTAAAGAAAACATACTTACCTGTACTTACCTTTTTTCTAGCCTCCAGGGTTGAATAGTTTTATTCTTTTCTCCTTCTTTAAATCCCTCTTGTTTTCATTCTAAACCTAACCTTAGTATTTTTACTTTCTTGTTAGGCCCTTTTGGGATTTTTCTTTGAATAGGAGAAGGTAACCTATACCTAAAACCCTAGTCCTAAACCTAAAGTCATTTGACCAACGTGGTGAAGACATAAAGTGAGATAATCACTGGGGAATAAAACTAATCTATCCTAAATCTGAAAGGAGTGAGGATTAAGCAAATGGAATCGGATGCCAGTGCACCATAGTGTCATAAGCTTTCTAACAAGACAAAGTTAACAACTGTAAACCCTATTCTCGATCCTAACCCTAAGACCGTCGATGTGCACAGGACTAAGCTCTTAATGAATTTGGGCGCACAAGACTGTGCGACAATTTTCCAAATAACTTGTTTCCACCCAGTTTCGAACTGGGGACCTTTCGCGTGTAAAGCGAACGTGATAACCACTACACTATGGAAACACGGCATGCGAGCCTTCGACCAGTTCTGGCAAACTCTCCAGGGACATCCTACTTTGCAAATTGGAGACGACCAGGTGGAGAGTCTAAATACAAGCCACCAAGAGAGTGTTTCCACCCAGTTTCGAACTGGGGACCTTTCGCGTGTGAGGCGAACGTGATAACCACTACACTATGGAAACTCACGGGGAAATGTGCCCAGCCTGCTGGCACAAAGCCTTCAGGGGTAACTTGCAGAGTTGTCAAGAATTCCATCCATTGTAATGGCTGCCAAAGGGCTTTGACTAAACAGAGAATCCATCCCGTAAAATGATTGTTTCCACCCAGTTTCGAACTGGGGACCTTTCGCGTGTTAGGCGAACGTGATAACCACTACACTATGGAAACTCACAGAAGGATAAGTTGAAGGAGCTGGCGCAAACTCTGCAGGGCCACGGAGACACTTGCCAAGTTCCAAGCAGTTCTTTCGATTATAATTTGTGTAAAAGCCCTTTGCAGCCACCACCAACGCTTCAAGTAAAGAATTTGTTTCCACCCAGTTTCGAACTGGGGACCTTTCGCGTGTGAGGCGAACGTGATAACCACTACACTATGGAAACCCACGGGAGAGTGCATCGAAGCAGCTGGCAGCAACTCTGCAGGGTGAGAGAGAAACTTGCTGAATTCCAGGCCATATGCTCAATTGCAATGAGTCGAAAAGTCCCTTGAATCCATCCACTAAAGAGTTTGTTTCCACCCAGTTTCGAACTGGGGACCTTTCGCGTGTTAGGCGAACGTGATAACCACTACACTATGGAAACACGCTGAATACGAAGACCGTCGATGTGCACGGGACTAAGCTCTTAATGAATTTGGGCGCACAAGACTGTGCGACAATTTTCCAAATAACTTGTTTCCACCCAGTTTCGAACTGGGGACCTTTCGCGTGTAAAGCGAACGTGATAACCACTACACTATGGAAACACGGCATGCGAGCCTTCCACCAGTTGTGCCAAACTCTCCAGGGACATCCTACTTTGCAAATTGGAGACGACCAGGTGGAGAGTCTAAATACAAGCCACCAAGAGAGTGTTTCCACCCAGTTTCGAACTGGGGACCTTTCGCGTGTGAGGCGAACGTGATAACCACTACACTATGGAAACTCACGGGGAAATGTGCCCAGCCTGCTGGCACAAAGCCTTCAGGGGTAACTTGCAGAGTTGTCAAGAATTCCATCCATTGTAATGGCTGCCAAAGGGCTTTGACTAAACAGAGAATCCATCCCGTAAAATGATTGTTTCCACCCAGTTTCGAACTGGGGACCTTTCGCGTGTTAGGCGAACGTGATAACCACTACACTATGGAAACTCACAGAAGGATAAGTTGAAGGAGCTGGCGCAAACTCTGCAGGGCCACGGAGACACTTGCCAAGTTCCAAGCAGTTCTTTCGATTATAATTTGTGTAAAAGCCCTTTGCAGCCACCACCAACGCTTCAAGTAAAGAATTTGTTTCCACCCAGTTTCGAACTGGGGACCTTTCGCGTGTGAGGCGAACGTGATAACCACTACACTATGGAAACCCACGGGAGAGTGCATCGAAGCAGCTGGCAGCAACTCTGCAGGGTGAGAGAGAAACTTGCTGAATTCCAGGCCATATGCTCAATTGCAATGAGTCGAAAAGTCCCTTGAATCCATCCACTAAAGAGTTTGTTTCCACCCAGTTTCGAACTGGGGACCTTTCGCGTGTTAGGCGAACGTGATAACCACTACACTATGGAAACACGCTCAATAAGAAGACCGTCGATGTGCACAGGACTAAGCTCTTAATGAATTTGGGCGCACAAGACTGTGCGACAATTTTCCAAATAACTTGTTTCCACCCAGTTTCGAACTGGGGACCTTTCGCGTGTAAAGCGAACGTGATAACCACTACACTATGGAAACACGGCATGCGAGCCTTCGACCAGTTGTGCCAAACTCTCCAGGGACATCCTACTTTGCAAATTGGAGACGACCAGGTGGAGAGTCTAAATACAAGCCACCAAGAGAGTGTTTCCACCCAGTTTCGAACTGGGGACCTTTCGCGTGTGAGGCGAACGTGATAACCACTACACTATGGAAACTCACGGGGAAATGTGCCCAGCCTGCTGGCACAAAGCCTTCAGGGGTAACTTGCAGAGTTGTCAAGAATTCCATCCATTGTAATGGCTGCCAAAGGGCTTTGACTAAACAGAGAATCCATCCCGTAAAATGATTGTTTCCACCCAGTTTCGAACTGGGGACCTTTCGCGTGTTAGGCGAACGTGATAACCACTACACTATGGAAACTCACAGAAGGATAAGTTGAAGGAGCTGGCGCAAACTCTGCAGGGCCACGGAGACACTTGCCAAGTTCCAAGCAGTTCTTTCGATTATAATTTGTGTAAAAGCCCTTTGCAGCCACCACCAACGCTTCAAGTAAAGAATTTGTTTCCACCCAGTTTCGAACTGGGGACCTTTCGCGTGTGAGGCGAACGTGATAACCACTACACTATGGAAACCCACGGGAGAGTGCATCGAAGCAGCTGGCAGCAACTCTGCAGGGTGAGAGAGAAACTTGCTGAATTCCAGGCCATATCGTCAATTGCAATGAGTCGAAAAGTCCCTTGAATCCATCCACTAAAGAGTTTGTTTCCACCCAGTTTCGAACTGGGGACCTTTCGCGTGTTAGGCGAACGTGATAACCACTACACTATGGAAACACGCTCAATAAGAAGACCGTCGATGTGCACAGGACTAAGCTCTTAATGAATTTGGGCGCACAAGACTGTGCGACAATTTTCCAAATAACTTGTTTCCACCCAGTTTCGAACTGGGGACCTTTCGCGTGTAAAGCGAACGTGATAACCACTACACTATGGAAACACGGCATGCGAGCCTTCGACCAGTTCTGGCAAACTCTCCAGGGACATCCTACTTTGCAAATTGGAGACGACCAGGTGGAGAGTCTAAATACAAGCCACCAAGAGAGTGTTTCCACCCAGTTTCGAACTGGGGACCTTTCGCGTGTGAGGCGAACGTGATAACCACTACACTATGGAAACTCACGGGGAAATGTGCCCAGCCTGCTGGCACAAAGCCTTCAGGGGTAACTTGCAGAGTTGTCAAGAATTCCATCCATTGTAATGGCTGCCAAAGGGCTTTGACTAAACAGAGAATCCATCCCGTAAAATGATTGTTTCCACCCAGTTTCGAACTGGGGACCTTTCGCGTGTTAGGCGAACGTGATAACCACTACACTATGGAAACTCACAGAAGGATAAGTTGAAGGAGCTGGCGCAAACTCTGCAGGGCCACGGAGACACTTGCCAAGTTCCAAGCAGTTCTTTCGATTATAATTTGTGTAAAAGCCCTTTGCAGCCACCACCAACGCTTCAAGTAAAGAATTTGTTTCCACCCAGTTTCGAACTGGGGACCTTTCGCGTGTGAGGCGAACGTGATAACCACTACACTATGGAAACCCACGGGAGAGTGCATCGAAGCAGCTGGCAGCAACTCTGCAGGGTGAGAGAGAAACTTGCTGAATTCCAGGCCATATGCTCAATTGCAATGAGTCGAAAAGTCCCTTGAATCCATCCACTAAAGAGTTTGTTTCCACCCAGTTTCGAACTGGGGACCTTTCGCGTGTTAGGCGAACGTGATAACCACTACACTATGGAAACACGCTGAATACGAAGACCGTCGATGTGCACGGGACTAAGCTCTTAATGAATTTGGGCGCACAAGACTGTGCGACAATTTTCCAAATAACTTGTTTCCACCCAGTTTCGAACTGGGGACCTTTCGCGTGTAAAGCGAACGTGATAACCACTACACTATGGAAACACGGCATGCGAGCCTTCGACCAGTTCTGGCAAACTCTCCAGGGACATCCTACTTTGCAAATTGGAGACGACCAGGTGGAGAGTCTAAATACAAGCCACCAAGAGAGTGTTTCCACCCAGTTTCGAACTGGGGACCTTTCGCGTGTGAGGCGAACGTGATAACCACTACACTATGGAAACTCACGGGGAAATGTGCCCAGCCTGCTGGCACAAAGCCTTCAGGGGTAACTTGCAGAGTTGTCAAGAATTCCATCCATTGTAATGGCTGCCAAAGGGCTTTGACTAAACAGAGAATCCATCCCGTAAAATGATTGTTTCCACCCAGTTTCGAACTGGGGACCTTTCGCGTGTTAGGCGAACGTGATAACCACTACACTATGGAAACTCACAGAAGGATAAGTTGAAGGAGCTGGCGCAAACTCTGCAGGGCCACGGAGACACTTGCCAAGTTCCAAGCAGTTCTTTCGATTATAATTTGTGTAAAAGCCCTTTGCAGCCACCACCAACGCTTCAAGTAAAGAATTTGTTTCCACCCAGTTTCGAACTGGGGACCTTTCGCGTGTGAGGCGAACGTGATAACCACTACACTATGGAAACCCACGGGAGAGTGCATCGAAGCAGCTGGCAGCAACTCTGCAGGGTGAGAGAGAAACTTGCTGAATTCCAGGCCATATGCTCAATTGCAATGAGTCGAAAAGTCCCTTGAATCCATCCACTAAAGAGTTTGTTTCCACCCAGTTTCGAACTGGGGACCTTTCGCGTGTTAGGCGAACGTGATAACCACTACACTATGGAAACACGCTCAATAAGAAGACCGTCGATGTGCACGGGACTAAGCTCTTAATGAATTTGGGCGCACAAGACTGTGCGACAATTTTCCAAATAACTTGTTTCCACCCAGTTTCGAACTGGGGACCTTTCGCGTGTAAAGCGAACGTGATAACCACTACACTATGGAAACACGGCATGCGAGCCTTCGCACCAGTTGAGCGCAAACTCTCCAGGGACATCCTACTTTGCAAATTGGAGACGACCAGGTGGAGAGTCTAAATACAAGCCACCAAGAGAGTGTTTCCACCCAGTTTCGAACTGGGGACCTTTCGCGTGTGAGGCGAACGTGATAACCACTACACTATGGAAACTCACGGGGAAATGTGCCCAGCCTGCTGGCACAAAGCCTTCAGGGGTAACTTGCAGAGTTGTCAAGAATTCCATCCATTGTAATGGCTGCCAAAGGGCTTTGACTAAACAGAGAATCCATCCCGTAAAATGATTGTTTCCACCCAGTTTCGAACTGGGGACCTTTCGCGTGTTAGGCGAACGTGATAACCACTACACTATGGAAACTCACAGAAGGATAAGTTGAAGGAGCTGGCGCAAACTCTGCAGGGCCACGGAGACACTTGCCAAGTTCCAAGCAGTTCTTTCGATTATAATTTGTGTAAAAGCCCTTTGCAGCCACCACCAACGCTTCAAGTAAAGAATTTGTTTCCACCCAGTTTCGAACTGGGGACCTTTCGCGTGTGAGGCGAACGTGATAACCACTACACTATGGAAACCCACGGGAGAGTGCATCGAAGCAGCTGGCAGCAACTCTGCAGGGTGAGAGAGAAACTTGCTGAATTCCAGGCCATATCGTCAATTGCAATGAGTCGAAAAGTCCCTTGAATCCATCCACTAAAGAGTTTGTTTCCACCCAGTTTCGAACTGGGGACCTTTCGCGTGTTAGGCGAACGTGATAACCACTACACTATGGAAACTCACAGAAGGATAAGTTGAAGGAGCTGGCGCAAACTCTGCAGGGCCACGGAGACACTTGCCAAGTTCCAAGCAGTTCTTTCGATTATAATTTGTGTAAAAGCCCTTTGCAGCCACCACCAACGCTTCAAGTAAAGAATTTGTTTCCACCCAGTTTCGAACTGGGGACCTTTCGCGTGTGAGGCGAACGTGATAACCACTACACTATGGAAACCCACGGGAGAGTGCATCGAAGCAGCTGGCAGCAACTCTGCAGGGTGAGAGAGAAACTTGCTGAATTCCAGGCCATATGCGTCAATTGCAATGAGTCGAAAAGTCCCTTGAATCCATCCACTAAAGAGTTTGTTTCCACCCAGTTTCGAACTGGGGACCTTTCGCGTGTTAGGCGAACGTGATAACCACTACACTATGGAAACACGCTGAATACGAAGACCGTCGATGTGCACGGGACTAAGCTCTTAATAAATTTGGGCGCACAAGACTGTGCGACAATTTTCCAAATAACTTGTTTCCACCCAGTTTCGAACTGGGGACCTTTCGCGTGTAAAGCGAACGTGATAACCACTACACTATGGAAACACGGCATGCGAGCCTTCGACCAGTTCTGGCAAACTCTCCAGGGACATCCTACTTTGCAAATTGGAGACGACCAGGTGGAGAGTCTAAATACAAGCCACCAAGAGAGTGTTTCCACCCAGTTTCGAACTGGGGACCTTTCGCGTGTGAGGCGAACGTGATAACCACTACACTATGGAAACTCACGGGGAAATGTGCCCAGCCTGCTGGCACAAAGCCTTCAGGGGTAACTTGCAGAGTTGTCAAGAATTCCATCCATTGTAATGGCTGCCAAAGGGCTTTGACTAAACAGAGAATCCATCCCGTAAAATGATTGTTTCCACCCAGTTTCGAACTGGGGACCTTTCGCGTGTTAGGCGAACGTGATAACCACTACACTATGGAAACTCACAGAAGGATAAGTTGAAGGAGCTGGCGCAAACTCTGCAGGGCCACGGAGACACTTGCCAAGTTCCAAGCAGTTCTTTCGATTATAATTTGTGTAAAAGCCCTTTGCAGCCACCACCAACGCTTCAAGTAAAGAATTTGTTTCCACCCAGTTTCGAACTGGGGACCTTTCGCGTGTGAGGCGAACGTGATAACCACTACACTATGGAAACCCACGGGAGAGTGCATCGAAGCAGCTGGCAGCAACTCTGCAGGGTGAGAGAGAAACTTGCTGAATTCCAGGCCATATCGTCAATTGCAATGAGTCGAAAAGTCCCTTGAATCCATCCACTAAAGAGTTTGTTTCCACCCAGTTTCGAACTGGGGACCTTTCGCGTGTTAGGCGAACGTGATAACCACTACACTATGGAAACTCACGGCAGGATAAGTTGAAGGAGCTGGCGCAAACTCTGCAGGGCCACGGAGACACTTGCCAAGTTCTAAGCAATTCTGGCGACGACAATGTGTGTAAGAGCCTTTGCAGCATCACCAACGCTTCAAGTAAAGATTTGTTTCCACCCAGTTTCGAACTGGGGACCTTTCGCGTGTGAGGCGAACGTGATAACCACTACACTATGGAAACTCACGGGGAAATGTGCCCAGCCTGCTGGCAGCAAAGCCTTCAGGGGTAACTTGCAGAGTTGTCAAGAATTCCAGTCCATTGTAATGGCTGCCAAAGAGCTTTGACTAAAGTCAGAGAATCCATCCACGTAAAGATGATTGTTTCCACCCAGTTTCGAACTGGGGACCTTTCGCGTGTTAGGCGAACGTGATAACCACTACACTATGGAAACTCACAGAAGGATAAGTTGAAGGAGCTGGCGCAAACTCTGCAGGGCCACGGAGACACTTGCCAAGTTCCAAGCAGTTCTTTCGATTATAATTTGTGTAAAAGCCCTTTGCAGCCACCACCAACGCTTCAAGTAAAGAATTTGTTTCCACCCAGTTTCGAACTGGGGACCTTTCGCGTGTGAGGCGAACGTGATAACCACTACACTATGGAAACCCACGGGAGAGTGCATCGAAGCAGCTGGCAGCAACTCTGCAGGGTGAGAGAGAAACTTGCTGAATTCCAGGCCATATCGTCAATTGCAATGAGTCGAAAAGTCCCTTGAATCCATCCACTAAAGAGTTTGTTTCCACCCAGTTTCGAACTGGGGACCTTTCGCGTGTTAGGCGAACGTGATAACCACTACACTATGGAAACTCACAGCAGGATAAGTTGAAGGAGCTGGCGCAAACTCTGCAGGGCCACGGAGACTACTTGCTACGTTCCAATGCAATTCTTTGGATTGCAATCTGTGTAAGAGCCCTGTGCAGCCACCACCAACGCTTCAAGCAAAGAACTTGTTTCCACCCAGTTTCGAACTGGGGACCTTTCGCGTGTGAAGCGAACGTGATAACCACTACACTATGGAAACCCACGGCATGCGAGCCTTCGAACCAGCTGGCAGCAACTCTCCAGGGTGACATCGCTACTTTGCTGAATTCCAGGCCAGATCGTCAATTGCAATGAGTCGAAAAGTCCCTTAAATCCAAGCCACCAAGAGAGTTTGTTTCCACCCAGTTTCGAACTGGGGACCTTTCGCGTGTGAGGCGAACGTGATAACCACTACACTATGGAAACTCACGGGGAAATGTGCCCAGCCTGCTGGCACAAAGCCTTCAGGGGTAACTTGCAGAGTTGTCAAGAATTCCATCCATTGTAATGGCTGCCAAAGGGCTTTGACTAAACAGAGAATCCATCCCGTAAAATGATTGTTTCCACCCAGTTTCGAACTGGGGACCTTTCGCGTGTTAGGCGAACGTGATAACCACTACACTATGGAAACTCACAGAAGGATAAGTTGAAGGAGCTGGCGCAAACTCTGCAGGGCCACGGAGACACTTGCCAAGTTCCAAGCAGTTCTTTCGATTATAATTTGTGTAAAAGCCCTTTGCAGCCACCACCAACGCTTCAAGTAAAGAATTTGTTTCCACCCAGTTTCGAACTGGGGACCTTTCGCGTGTGAGGCGAACGTGATAACCACTACACTATGGAAACCCACGGGAGAGTGCATCGAAGCAGCTGGCAGCAACTCTGCAGGGTGAGAGAGAAACTTGCTGAATTCCAGGCCATATCGTCAATTGCAATGAGTCGAAAAGTCCCTTGAATCCATCCACTAAAGAGTTTGTTTCCACCCAGTTTCGAACTGGGGACCTTTCGCGTGTTAGGCGAACGTGATAACCACTACACTATGGAAACTCACAGAAGGATAAGTTGAAGGAGCTGGCGCAAACTCTGCAGGGCCACGGAGACACTTGCCAAGTTCCAAGCAATTCTTTCGATTATAATTTGTGTAAAAGCCACTTTGCAGCCACCACCAACGCTTCAAGTAAAGAATTTGTTTCCACCCAGTTTCGAACTGGGGACCTTTCGCGTGTGAGGCGAACGTGATAACCACTACACTATGGAAACCCACGGGGAGATGTGCATCGAAGCCAGCTGGCAGCAACTCTGCAGGGTGAGAGAGAAACTTGCTGAATTCCAGGCCATATCGTCAATGGCTGCCAATGAGTCTGACAAAGTCCCTTGAATCCATCCACTAAAGAGTTTGTTTCCACCCAGTTTCGAACTGGGGACCTTTCGCGTGTTAGGCGAACGTGATAACCACTACACTATGGAAACTCACAGAAGGATAAGTTGAAGGAGCTGGCGCAAACTCTGCAGGGCCACGGAGACACTTGCCAAGTTCCAAGCAGATTCTTTCGATTATAATTTGTGTAAAAGCCCCTTTGCAGCCACCACCAACGCTTCAAGTAAAGAATTTGTTTCCACCCAGTTTCGAACTGGGGACCTTTCGCGTGTGAGGCGAACGTGATAACCACTACACTATGGAAACCCACGGGAGATGTGCATCGAAGCAGCTGGCAGCAACTCTGCAGGGTGAGAGAGAAACTTGCTGAATTCCAGGCCATATCGTCAATTGCAATGAGTCGACAAAGTCCCTTGAATCCATCCACTAAAGAGTTTGTTTCCACCCAGTTTCGAACTGGGGACCTTTCGCGTGTTAGGCGAACGTGATAACCACTACACTATGGAAACTCACAGAAGGATAAGTTGAAGGAGCTGGCGCAAACTCTGCAGGGCCACGGAGACACTTGCCAAGTTCCAAGCAATTCTTTCGATTATAATTTGTGTAAAAGCCCTTTGCAGCCACCACCAACGCTTCAAGTAAAGAATTTGTTTCCACCCAGTTTCGAACTGGGGACCTTTCGCGTGTGAGGCGAACGTGATAACCACTACACTATGGAAACCCACGGAGAGAGTGCATCCAAGCAGCTGGCGCAAACTCTGCAGGGTGAGAGAGAAACTTGCTGAATTCCAGGCCATATCGTCAATTGCAATGAGTCGAAAAGTCCCTTGAATCCATCCACTAAAGAGTTTGTTTCCACCCAGTTTCGAACTGGGGACCTTTCGCGTGTTAGGCGAACGTGATAACCACTACACTATGGAAACTCACAGAAGGATAAGTGTGCACCAGGACCTGCTGGCACAAAGCTCTGTCAGGGCCACGGGACACTTGCCAGAGTTGTCAAGAATTCCATCCATTGTAATGGCTGCCAAAGGGCTTTGACTAAACAGAGAATCCATCCCGTAAAATGATTGTTTCCACCCAGTTTCGAACTGGGGACCTTTCGCGTGTTAGGCGAACGTGATAACCACTACACTATGGAAACTCACAGAAGGATAAGTTGAAGGAGCTGGCGCAAACTCTGCAGGGCCACGGAGACACTTGCCAAGTTCCAAGCAGTTCTTTCGATTATAATTTGTGTAAAAGCCCTTTGCAGCCACCACCAACGCTTCAAGTAAAGAATTTGTTTCCACCCAGTTTCGAACTGGGGACCTTTCGCGTGTGAGGCGAACGTGATAACCACTACACTATGGAAACCCACGGGAGAGTGCATCGAAGCAGCTGGCAGCAACTCTGCAGGGTGAGAGAGAAACTTGCTGAATTCCAGGCCATATCGTCAATTGCAATGAGTCGAAAAGTCCCTTGAATCCATCCACTAAAGAGTTTGTTTCCACCCAGTTTCGAACTGGGGACCTTTCGCGTGTTAGGCGAACGTGATAACCACTACACTATGGAAACTCACAGAAGGATAAGTTGAAGGAGCTGGCGCAAACTCTGCAGGGCCACGGAGACACTTGCCAAGTTCCAAGCAATTCTTTCGATTATAATTTGTGTAAAAGCCCTTTGCAGCCACCACCAACGCTTCAAGTAAAGAATTTGTTTCCACCCAGTTTCGAACTGGGGACCTTTCGCGTGTTAGGCGAACGTGATAACCACTACACTATGGAAACTCACAGAAGGGATAAGTTGAAGCAGCTGGCAGCAACTCTGCAGGGTGAGAGAGAAACTTGCTGAATTCCTGGCCAAATCTTCAATTCGAACTGGGGACCCTTCGCATTGCGTGTGAGGCGAACGTGACAACCAACACTATGGAAACGCGCTCGATAAGAAGAGTGTCGAGGAGAGTGCAACAAAGCAGCTGGCACAAACTCTGCAGGGTGAGAGAGAAATTTTCTGAATTCCAGGCCATCCCTTCAATTACAATGAGTCACAGTGCAGTGCAATAATCCCCCACCACAGGCCCATCCTCCACTGAAAAGGAAGAGAACAAATACAGGTAATAATAATAATGTCTGAACACAAGGTAATCTAAATCAATTGTCATCCATTCACATTTTCCACAAAAAGGCACGACGACACAGGATGAAGTCCAGACAGAGGAGCGAAAAGGGCAGAGACTCCAGAATACACAGATGAAGCTGGCCAAATGATAAATCATAGCAATCAGATCTCTTAGGGCTAACTTTACTTTACATGTCTGGGAAATTCACATTAATCTATGTGTTTGGCAAACTGCTTTACATGAAGAAAAAAAAATACGCACTGAGATTACTTCAAATGGCGGCACTATTTCTGAAATGTGACGATAAGAGCTTCTCTTTGGGGTACTCACCTCTATTGTTCCAAGGCTCTACACAGGACTGCATGTACAGCAGCTTTTCTTGTATTTCAGCATAAAGAAATGGATCAATACCTTAAATGGAGTGTCCCTTAGAGACTTTGGTGGTTTGAAGAATTTCCTAAATTCGTTTGAAAAAGAAAAAAAGCAACACTTCAAATGTAACATTTTTGGGCCGCATCCTCGTCATGCAATTCTAAACATGTACAGTAGTCAATGGAATGAGACTCAAATGATACATCATAGCAGTCAGATCTCTTAGGGCTAACTTTACATAGGGCTAACTTTACTTTACATGTCAGGGAAATTCACATCAATCTATGTGTTTGGCAAACTGCTTTACATGAAGAAAAAAAAATACGCACTGAGATTACTTCAAATGGCGGCACTATTTCTGAAATGTGACGATAAGAGCTTCTCTTTGGGGTACTCACCGGTATTGTTCCAAGGCTCTACACAGGATTGCATGTACAGCAGCTTTTCTTGTATTTCAGCATAAAGAAATGGATCAATACCTTAAATGGAGTGTCCCTTAGAGACTTTGGTGGTTTGAAGAATTGCCTAAATTCGTTTGAAAAAGAAAAAAAGCAACACTTCAAATGTAACATTTTTGGGCCGCATCCTCGTCATGCAATTCTAAACATGTACAGTAGTCAATGGAATGAGACTCAAATGATACATCATAGCAGTCAGATCTCTTAGGGCTAACTTTACATAGGGCTAACTTTACTTTACATGTCAGGGAAATTCACATCAATCTATGTGTTTGGCAAACTGCTTTACATGAAGAAAAAAAAATACGCACTGAGATTACTTCAAATGGCGGCACTATTTCTGAAATGTGACGATAAGAGCTTCTCTTTGGGGTACTCACCTCTATTGTTCCAAGGCTCTACACAGGACTGCATGTACAGTAGATTTTCTTGTATTTTAGCATAAAGAAATGGATCAATACCTTAAATGGAGTGTCCCTTAGAGACTTTGGTGGTTTGAAGAATTGCCTAAATTCGTTTGAAAAAGAAAAAAAGCAACACTTCAAATGTAACATTTTTGGGCCGCATCCTCGTCATGCAATTCTAAACATGTACAGTAGTCAATGGAATGAGACTCAAATGATAAATCATAGCAATCAGATCTCTTAGGGCTAACTTTACTTCTACATGTCTGGGAAATTCACATTAATCTATGTGTTTGGCAAACTGCTTTACATGAAGAAAAAAAATACGCACTGAGATTACTTCAAATGGCGGCACTATTTCTGAAATGTGACGATAAGAGCTTCTCTTTGGGGTACTCACCTCTATTGTTCCAAGGCTCTACACAGGACTGCATGTACAGCAGCTTTTCTTGTATTTCAGCATAAAGAAATGGATCAATACCTTAAATGGAGTGTCCCTTAGAGACTTTGGTGGTTTGAAGAATTTCCTAAATTCGTTTGAAAAAGAAAAAAAGCAACACTTCAAATGTAACATTTTTGGGCCGCATCCTCGTCATGCAATTCTAAACATGTACAGTAGTCAATGGAATGAGACTCAAATGATACATCATAGCAGTCAGATCTCTTAGGGCTAACTTTACATAGGGCTAACTTTACTTTACATGTCAGGGAAATTCACATCAATCTATGTGTTTGGCAAACTGCTTTACATGAAGAAAAAAAATACGCACTGAGATTACTTCAAATGGCGGCACTATTTCTGAAATGTGACGATAAGAGCTTCTCTTTGGGGTACTCACCGGTATTGTTCCAAGGCTCTACACAGGATTGCATGTACAGCAGCTTTTCTTGTATTTCAGCATAAAGAAATGGATCAATACCTTAAATGGAGTGTCCCTTAGAGACTTTGGTGGTTTGAAGAATTGCCTAAATTCGTTTGAAAAAGAAAAAAAGCAACACTTCAAATGTAACATTTTTGGGCCGCATCCTCGTCATGCAATTCTAAACATGTACAGTAGTCAATGGAATGAGACTCAAATGATACATCATAGCAGTCAGATCTCTTAGGGCTAACTTTACATAGGGCTAACTTTACTTTACATGTCAGGGAAATTCACATCAATCTATGTGTTTGGCAAACTGCTTTACATGAAGAAAAAAAAATACGCACTGAGATTACTTCAAATGGCGGCACTATTTCTGAAATGTGACGATAAGAGCTTCTCTTTGGGGTACTCACCGGTATTGTTCCAAGGCTCTACACAGGATTGCATGTACAGCAGCTTTTCTTGTATTTCAGCATAAAGAAATGGATCAATACCTTAAATGGAGTGTCCCTTAGAGACTTTGGTGGTTTGAAGAATTGCCTAAATTCGTTTGAAAAAGAAAAAAAAGCAACACTTCAAATGTAACATTTTTGGGCCGCATCCTCGTCATGCAATTCTAAACATGTACAGTAGTCAATGGAATGAGACTCAAATGATAAATCATAGCAATCAGATCTCTTAGGGCTAACTTTACTTTACATGTCTGGGAAATTCACATTAATCTATGTGTTTGGCAAACTGCTTTACATGAAGAAAAAAATACGTACTGAGATTACTTCAAATGGCGGCACTATTTCTGAAATGTGACGATAAGAGCTTCTCTTTGGGGTACTCACCTCTATTGTTCCAAGGCTCTACACAGGACTGCATGTACAGCAGCTTTTCTTGTATTTCAGCATAAAGAAATGGATCAATACCTTAAATGGAGTGTCCCTTAGAGACTTTGGTGGTTTGAAGAATTGCCTAAATTCGCTTGAAAAAGAAAAAAAGCAACACTTCAAATGTAACATTTTTGGGCCGCATCCTCGTCATGCAATTCTAAACATGTACAGTAGTCAATGGAATGAGACTCAAATGATACATCATAGCAGTCAGATCTCTTAGGGCTAACTTTACATAGGGCTAACTTTACTTTACATGTCAGGGAAATTCACATCAATCTATGTGTTTGGCAAACTGCTTTACATGAAGAAAAAAAAATACGCACTGAGATTACTTCAAATGGCGGCACTATTTCTGAAATGTGACGATAAGAGCTTCTCTTTGGGGTACTCACCGGTATTGTTCCAAGGCTCTACACAGGATTGCATGTACAGCAGCTTTTCTTGTATTTCAGCATAAAGAAATGGATCAATACCTTAAATGGAGTGTCCCTTAGAGACTTTGGTGGTTTGAAGAATTGCCTAAATTCGTTTGAAAAAAGAAAAAAGCAACACTTCAAATGTAACATTTTTGGGCCGCATCCTCGTCATGCAATTCTAAACATGTACAGTAGTCAATGGAATGAGACTCAAATGATACATCATAGCAGTCAGATCTCTTAGGGCTAACTTTACATAGGGCTAACTTTACTTTACATGTCTGGGAAATTCACATCAATCTATGTGTTTGGCAAACTGCTTTACATGAAGAAAAAAAAATACGCACTGAGATTACTTCAAATGGCGGCACTATTTCTGAAATGTGACGATAAGAGCTTCTCTTTGGGGTACTCACCGGTATTGTTCCAAGGCTCTACACAGGATTGCATGTACAGCAGCTTTTCTTGTATTTCAGCATAAAGAAATGGATCAATACCTTAAATGGAGTGTCCCTTAGAGACTTTGGTGGTTTGAAGAATTGCCTAAATTCGTTTGAAAAAGAAAAAAAGCAACACTTCAAATGTAACATTTTTGGGCCGCATCCTCGTCATGCAATTCTAAACATGTACAGTAGTCAATGGAATGAGACTCAAATGATACATCATAGCAGTCAGATCTCTTAGGGCTAACTTTACATAGGGCTAACTTTACTTTACATGTCAGGGAAATTCACATCAATCTATGTGTTTGGCAAACTGCTTTACATGAAGAAAAAAAAATACGCACTGAGATTACTTCAAATGGCGGCACTATTTCTGAAATGTGACGATAAGAGCTTCTCTTTGGGGTACTCACCGGTATTGTTCCAAGGCTCTACACAGGACTGCATGTACAGCAGCTTTTCTTGTATTTCAGCATAAAGAAATGGATCAATACCTTAAATGGAGTGTCCCTTAGAGACTTTGGTGGTTTGAAGAATTGCCTAAATTCGTTTGAAAAAGAAAAAAAGCAACACTTCAAATGTAACATTTTTGGGCCGCATCCTCGTCATGCAATTCTAAACATGTACAGTAGTCAATGGAATGAGACTCAAATGATAAATCATAGCAATCAGATCTCTTAGGGCTAACTTTACTTTACATGTCTGGGAAATTCACATTAATCTATGTGTTTGGCAAACTGCTTTACATGAAGAAAAAAAAATACGCACTGAGATTACTTCAAATGGCGGCACTATTTCTGAAATGTGACGATAAGAGCTTCTCTTTGGGGTACTCACCTCTATTGTTCCAAGGCTCTACACAGGACTGCATGTACAGCAGCTTTTCTTGTATTTCAGCATAAAGAAATGGATCAATACCTTAAATGGAGTGTCCCTTAGAGACTTTGGTGGTTTGAAGAATTGCCTAAATTCGTTTGAAAAAGAAAAAAAAGCAACACTTCAAATGTAACATTTTTGGGCCGCATCCTCGTCATGCAATTCTAAACATGTACAGTAGTCAATGGAATGAGACTCAAATGATAAATCATAGCAATCAGATCTCTTAGGGCTAACTTTACTTTACATGTCTGGGAAATTCACATTAATCTATGTGTTTGGCAAACTGCTTTACATGAAGAAAAAAAAATACGCACTGAGATTACTTCAAATGGCGGCACTATTTCTGAAATGTGACGATAAGAGCTTCTCTTTGGGGTACTCACCTCTATTGTTCCAAGGCTCTACACAGGACTGCATGTACAGCAGCTTTTCTTGTATTTCAGCATAAAGAAATGGATCAATACCTTAAATGGAGTGTCCCTTAGAGACTTTGGTGGTTTGAAGAATTGCCTAAATTCGTTTGAAAAAGAAAAAAAGCAACACTTCAAATGTAACATTTTTGGGCCGCATCCTCGTCATGCAATTCTAAACATGTACAGTAGTCAATGGAATGAGACTCAAATGATACATCATAGCAGTCAGATCTCTTAGGGCTAACTTTACATAGGGCTAACTTTACTTTACATGTCAGGGAAATTCACATCAATCTATGTGTTTGGCAAACTGCTTTACATGAAGAAAAAAAAATACGCACTGAGATTACTTCAAATGGCGGCACTATTTCTGAAATGTGACGATAAGAGCTTCTCTTTGGGGTACTCACCGGTATTGTTCCAAGGCTCTACACAGGACTGCATGTACAGCAGCTTTTCTTGTATTTCAGCATAAAGAAATGGATCAATACCTTAAATGGAGTGTCCCTTAGAGACTTTGGTGGTTTGAAGAATTGCCTAAATTCGTTTGAAAAAGAAAAAAAAGCAACACTTCAAATGTAACATTTTTGGGCCGCATCCTCGTCATGCAATTCTAAACATGTACAGTAGTCAATGGAATGAGACTCAAATGATAAATCATAGCAATCAGATCTCTTAGGGCTAACTTTACATAGGGCTAACTTTACTTTACATGTCTGGGAAATTCACATTAATCTATGTGTTTGGCAAACTGCTTTACATGAAGAAAAAAAAATACGCACTGAGATTACTTCAAATGGCGGCACTATTTCTGAAATGTGACGATAAGAGCTTCTCTTTGGGGTACTCACCGGTATTGTTCCAAGGCTCTACACAGGATTGCATGTACAGCAGCTTTTCTTGTATTTCAGCATAAAGAAATGGATCAATACCTTAAATGGAGTGTCCCTTAGAGACTTTGGTGGTTTGAAGAATTGCCTAAATTCGTTTGAAAAAGAAAAAAAGCAACACTTCAAATGTAACATTTTTGGGCCGCATCCTCGTCATGCAATTCTAAACATGTACAGTAGTCAATGGAATGAGACTCAAATGATACATCATAGCAGTCAGATCTCTTAGGGCTAACTTTACATAGGGCTAACTTTACTTTACATGTCAGGGAAATTCACATCAATCTATGTGTTTGGCAAACTGCTTTACATGAAGAAAAAAAAATACGCACTGAGATTACTTCAAATGGCGGCACTATTTCTGAAATGTGACGATAAGAGCTTCTCTTTGGGGTACTCACCGGTATTGTTCCAAGGCTCTACACAGGATTGCATGTACAGCAGCTTTTCTTGTATTTCAGCATAAAGAAATGGATCAATACCTTAAATGGAGTGTCCCTTAGAGACTTTGGTGGTTTGAAGAATTGCCTAAATTCGTTTGAAAAAGAAAAAAAGCAACACTTCAAATGTAACATTTTTGGGCCGCATCCTCGTCATGCAATTCTAAACATGTACAGTAGTCAATGGAATGAGACTCAAATGATACATCATAGCAGTCAGATCTCTTAGGGCTAACTTTACATAGGGCTAACTTTACTTTACATGTCTGGGAAATTCACATCAATCTATGTGTTTGGCAAACTGCTTTACATGAAGAAAAAAAATACGCACTGAGATTACTTCAAATGGCGGCACTATTTCTGAAATGTGACGATAAGAGCTTCTCTTTGGGGTACTCACCGGTATTGTTCCAAGGCTCTACACAGGACTGCATGTACAGCAGCTTTTCTTGTATTTCAGCATAAAGAAATGGATCAATACCTTAAATGGAGTGTCCCTTAGAGACTTTGGTGGTTTGAAGAATTGCCTAAATTCGTTTGAAAAAGAAAAAAAGCAACACTTCAAATGTAACATTTTTGGGCCGCATCCTCGTCATGCAATTCTAAACATGTACAGTAGTCAATGGAATGAGACTCAAATGATAAATCATAGCAATCAGATCTCTTAGGGCTAACTTTACTTTACATGTCTGGGAAATTCACATTAATCTATGTGTTTGGCAAACTGCTTTACATGAAGAAAAAAAAATACGCACTGAGATTACTTCAAATGGCGGCACTATTTCTGAAATGTGACGATAAGAGCTTCTCTTTGGGGTACTCACCTCTATTGTTCCAAGGCTCTACACAGGACTGCATGTACAGCAGCTTTTCTTGTATTTCAGCATAAAGAAATGGATCAATACCTTAAATGGAGTGTCCCTTAGAGACTTTGGTGGTTTGAAGAATTGCCTAAATTCGTTTGAAAAAGAAAAAAAAGCAACACTTCAAATGTAACATTTTTGGGCCGCATCCTCGTCATGCAATTCTAAACATGTACAGTAGTCAATGGAATGAGACTCAAATGATACATCATAGCAGTCAGATCTCTTAGGGCTAACTTTACATAGGGCTAACTTTACTTTACATGTCAGGGAAATTCACATCAATCTATGTGTTTGGCAAACTGCTTTACATGAAGAAAAAAAATACGCACTGAGATTACTTCAAATGGCGGCACTATTTCTGAAATGTGACGATAAGAGCTTCTCTTTGGGGTACTCACCGGTATTGTTCCAAGGCTCTACACAGGACTGCATGTACAGTAGATTTTCTTGTATTTTAGCATAAAGAAATGGATCAATACCTTAAATGGAGTGTCCCTTAGAGACTTTGGTGGTTTGAAGAATTGCCTAAATTCGTTTGAAAAAGAAAAAAAGCAACACTTCAAATGTAACATTTTTGGGCCGCATCCTCGTCATGCAATTCTAAACATGTACAGTAGTCAATGGAATGAGACTCAAATGATAAATCATAGCAATCAGATCTCTTAGGGCTAACTTTTACTTTACATGTCTGGGAAATTCACATTAATCTATGTGTTTGGCAAACTGCTTTACATGAAGAAAAAAAAATACGCACTGAGATTACTTCAAATGGCGGCACTATTTCTGAAATGTGACGATAAGAGCTTCTCTTTGGGGTACTCACCTCTATTGTTCCAAGGCTCTACACAGGACTGCATGTACAGCAGCTTTTCTTGTATTTCAGCATAAAGAAATGGATCAATACCTTAAATGGAGTGTCCCTTAGAGACTTTGGTGGTTTGAAGAATTGCCTAAATTCGTTTGAAAAAGAAAAAAAGCAACACTTCAAATGTAACATTTTTGGGCCGCATCCTCGTCATGCAATTCTAAACATGTACAGTAGTCAATGGAATGAGACTCAAATGATACATCATAGCAGTCAGATGTCTTAGGGCTAACTTTACATAGGGCTAACTTTACTTGACATGTCAGGGAAATTCACATCAATCTATGTGTTTGGCAAACTGCTTTACATGAAGAAAAAAAAATACGCACTGAGATTACTTCAAATGGCGGCACTATTTCTGAAATGTGACGATAAGAGCTTCTCTTTGGGGTACTCACCGGTATTGTTCCAAGGCTCTACACAGGATTGCATGTACAGCAGCTTTTCTTGTATTTCAGCATAAAGAAATGGATCAATACCTTAAATGGAGTGTCCCTTAGAGACTTTGGTGGTTTGAAGAATTGCCTAA
Organism: Sardinella longiceps; assembly: GCA_027497455.2. NCBI lineage: Eukaryota > Metazoa > Chordata > Actinopteri > Clupeiformes > Clupeidae > Sardinella > Sardinella longiceps. The sequence goes on along the minus strand of JAODXP020000238.1, from coordinate 7,941 downwards.
ATTCGTTTGAAAAAGAAAAAAAGCAACACTTCAAATGTAACATTTTTGGGCCGCATCCTCGTCATGCAATTCTAAACATGTACAGTAGTCAATGGAATGAGACTCAAATGATACATCATAGCAGTCAGATCTCTTAGGGCTAACTTTACATAGGGCTAACTTTACTTTACATGTCAGGGAAATTCACATCAATCTATGTGTTTGGCAAACTGCTTTACATGAAGAAAAAAAATACGCACTGAGATTACTTCAAATGGCGGCACTATTTCTGAAATGTGACGATAAGAGCTTCTCTTTGGGGTACTCACCGGTATTGTTCCAAGGCTCTACACAGGACTGCATGTACAGCAGCTTTTCTTGTATTTCAGCATAAAGAAATGGATCAATACCTTAAATGGAGTGTCCCTTAGAGACTTTGGTGGTTTGAAGAATTGCCTAAATTCGTTTGAAAAAGAAAAAAAAGCAACACTTCAAATGTAACATTTTTGGGCCGCATCCTCGTCATGCAATTCTAAACATGTACAGTAGTCAATGGAATGAGACTCAAATGATACATCATAGCAGTCAGATCTCTTAGGGCTAACTTTACATAGGGCTAACTTTACTTTACATGTCTGGGAAATTCACATCAATCTATGTGTTTGGCAAACTGCTTTACATGAAGAAAAAAAAATACGCACTGAGATTACTTCAAATGGCGGCACTATTTCTGAAATGTGACGATAAGAGCTTCTCTTTGGGGTACTCACCTCTATTGTTCCAAGGCTCTACACAGGACTGCATGTACAGCAGCTTTTCTTGTATTTCAGCATAAAGAAATGGATCAATACCTTAAATGGAGTGTCCCTTAGAGACTTTGGTGGTTTGAAGAATTGCCTAAATTCGTTTGAAAAAGAAAAAAAGCAACACTTCAAATGTAACATTTTTGGGCCGCATCCTCGTCATGCAATTCTAAACATGTACAGTAGTCAATGGAATGAGACTCAAATGATAAATCATAGCAATCAGATCTCTTAGGGCTAACTTTACTTTACATGTCTGGGAAATTCACATTAATCTATGTGTTTGGCAAACTGCTTTACATGAAGAAAAAAAAATACGCACTGAGATTACTTCAAATGGCGGCACTATTTCTGAAATGTGACGATAAGAGCTTCTCTTTGGGGTACTCACCTCTATTGTTCCAAGGCTCTACACAGGACTGCATGTACAGCAGCTTTTCTTGTATTTCAGCATAAAGAAATGGATCAATACCTTAAATGGAGTGTCCCTTAGAGACTTTGGTGGTTTGAAGAATTGCCTAAATTCGTTTGAAAAAGAAAAAAAGCAACACTTCAAATGTAACATTTTTGGGCCGCATCCTCGTCATGCAATTCTAAACATGTACAGTAGTCAATGGAATGAGACTCAAATGATACATCATAGCAGTCAGATCTCTTAGGGCTAACTTTACATAGGGCTAACTTTACTTTACATGTCAGGGAAATTCACATCAATCTATGTGTTTGGCAAACTGCTTTACATGAAGAAAAAAAATACGCACTGAGATTACTTCAAATGGCGGCACTATTTCTGAAATGTGACGATAAGAGCTTCTCTTTGGGGTACTCACCGGTATTGTTCCAAGGCTCTACACAGGACTGCATGTACAGCAGCTTTTCTTGTATTTCAGCATAAAGAAATGGATCAATACCTTAAATGGAGTGTCCCTTAGAGACTTTGGTGGTTTGAAGAATTGCCTAAATTCGTTTGAAAAAGAAAAAAAAGCAACACTTCAAATGTAACATTTTTGGGCCGCATCCTCGTCATGCAATTCTAAACATGTACAGTAGTCAATGGAATGAGACTCAAATGATAAATCATAGCAATCAGATCTCTTAGGGCTAACTCATAGGCTAACTTTACATGTCTGGGAAATTCACATTAATCTATGTGTTTGGCAAACTGCTTTACATGAAGAAAAAAAATACGCACTGAGATTACTTCAAATGGCGGCACTATTTCTGAAATGTGACGATAAGAGCTTCTCTTTGGGGTACTCACCTCTATTGTTCCAAGGCTCTACACAGGACTGCATGTACAGCAGCTTTTCTTGTATTTCAGCATAAAGAAATGGATCAATACCTTAAATGGAGTGTCCCTTAGAGACTTTGGTGGTTTGAAGAATTGCCTAAATTCGTTTGAAAAAGAAAAAAAGCAACACTTCAAATGTAACATTTTTGGGCCGCATCCTCGTCATGCAATTCTAAACATGTACAGTAGTCAATGGAATGAGACTCAAATGATACATCATAGCAGTCAGATCTCTTAGGGCTAACTTTACATAGGGCTAACTTTACTTTACATGTCAGGGAAATTCACATCAATCTATGTGTTTGGCAAACTGCTTTACATGAAGAAAAAAAAATACGCACTGAGATTACTTCAAATGGCGGCACTATTTCTGAAATGTGACGATAAGAGCTTCTCTTTGGGGTACTCACCGGTATTGTTCCAAGGCTCTACACAGGACTGCATGTACAGCAGCTTTTCTTGTATTTCAGCATAAAGAAATGGATCAATACCTTAAATGGAGTGTCCCTTAGAGACTTTGGTGGTTTGAAGAATTGCCTAAATTCGTTTGAAAAAGAAAAAAAGCAACACTTCAAATGTAACATTTTTGGGCCGCATCCTCGTCATGCAATTCTAAACATGTACAGTAGTCAATGGAATGAGACTCAAATGATAAATCATAGCAATCAGATCTCTTAGGGCTAACTTTACTTTACATGTCTGGGAAATTCACATTAATCTATGTGTTTGGCAAACTGCTTTACATGAAGAAAAAAAAATACGCACTGAGATTACTTCAAATGGCGGCACTATTTCTGAAATGTGACGATAAGAGCTTCTCTTTGGGGTACTCACCTCTATTGTTCCAAGGCTCTACACAGGACTGCATGTACAGCAGCTTTTCTTGTATTTCAGCATAAAGAAATGGATCAATACCTTAAATGGAGTGTCCCTTAGAGACTTTGGTGGTTTGAAGAATTGCCTAAATTCGCTTGAAAAAGAAAAAAAGCAACACTTCAAATGTAACATTTTTGGGCCGCATCCTCGTCATGCAATTCTAAACATGTACAGTAGTCAATGGAATGAGACTCAAATGATAAATCATAGCAGTCAGATCTCTTAGGGCTAACTTTACATAGGGCTAACTTTACTTTACATGTCTGGGAAATTCACATCAATCTATGTGTTTGGCAAACTGCTTTACATGAAGAAAAAAAAATACGCACTGAGATTACTTCAAATGGCGGCACTATTTCTGAAATGTGACGATAAGAGCTTCTCTTTGGGGTACTCACCTGTATTGTTCCAAGGCTCTACACAGGACTGCATGTACAGCAGCTTTTCTTGTATTTCAGCATAAAGAAATGGATCAATACCTTAAATGGAGTGTCCCTTAGAGACTTTGGTGGTTTGAAGAATTGCCTAAATTCGTTTGAAAAAGAAAAAAAGCAACACTTCAAATGTAACATTTTTGGGCCGCATCCTCGTCATGCAATTCTAAACATGTACAGTAGTCAATGGAATGAGACTCAAATGATACATCATAGCAGTCAGATCTCTTAGGGCTAACTTTACATAGGGCTAACTTTACTTTACATGTCAGGGAAATTCACATCAATCTATGTGTTTGGCAAACTGCTTTACATGAAGAAAAAAAAATACGCACTGAGATTACTTCAAATGGCGGCACTATTTCTGAAATGTGACGATAAGAGCTTCTCTTTGGGGTACTCACCGGTATTGTTCCAAGGCTCTACACAGGATTGCATGTACAGCAGCTTTTCTTGTATTTCAGCATAAAGAAATGGATCAATACCTTAAATGGAGTGTCCCTTAGAGACTTTGGTGGTTTGAAGAATTGCCTAAATTCGTTTGAAAAAGAAAAAAGCAACACTTCAAATGTAACATTTTTGGGCCGCATCCTCGTCATGCAATTCTAAACATGTACAGTAGTCAATGGAATGAGACTCAAATGATACATCATAGCAGTCAGATCTCTTAGGGCTAACTTTACATAGGGCTAACTTTACTTTACATGTCAGGGAAATTCACATCAATCTATGTGTTTGGCAAACTGCTTTACATGAAGAAAAAAAAATACGCACTGAGATTACTTCAAATGGCGGCACTATTTCTGAAATGTGACGATAAGAGCTTCTCTTTGGGGTACTCACCGGTATTGTTCCAAGGCTCTACACAGGACTGCATGTACAGCAGCTTTTCTTGTATTTCAGCATAAAGAAATGGATCAATACCTTAAATGGAGTGTCCCTTAGAGACTTTGGTGGTTTGAAGAATTGCCTAAATTCGTTTGAAAAAGAAAAAAAAAGCAACACTTCAAATGTAACATTTTTGGGCCGCATCCTCGTCATGCAATTCTAAACATGTACAGTAGTCAATGGAATGAGACTCAAATGATAAATCATAGCAATCAGATCTCTTAGGGCTAACTACATAGCTAACTTACTTTACATGTCTGGGAAATTCACATCAATCTATGTGTTTGGCAAACTGCTTTACATGAAGAAAAAAAATACGCACTGAGATTACTTCAAATGGCGGCACTATTTCTGAAATGTGACGATAAGAGCTTCTCTTTGGGGTACTCACCTCTATTGTTCCAAGGCTCTACACAGGACTGCATGTACAGCAGCTTTTCTTGTATTTCAGCATAAAGAAATGGATCAATACCTTAAATGGAGTGTCCCTTAGAGACTTTGGTGGTTTGAAGAATTGCCTAAATTCGTTTGAAAAAGAAAAAAGCAACACTTCAAATGTAACATTTTTGGGCCGCATCCTCGTCATGCAATTCTAAACATGTACAGTAGTCAATGGAATGAGACTCAAATGATAAATCATAGCAATCAGATCTCTTAGGGCTAACTTTACTTTACATGTCTGGGAAATTCACATTAATCTATGTGTTTGGCAAACTGCTTTACATGAAGAAAAAAAATACGCACTGAGATTACTTCAAATGGCGGCACTATTTCTGAAATGTGACGATAAGAGCTTCTCTTTGGGGTACTCACCTCTATTGTTCCAAGGCTCTACACAGGACTGCATGTACAGCAGCTTTTCTTGTATTTCAGCATAAAGAAATGGATCAATACCTTAAATGGAGTGTCCCTTAGAGACTTTGGTGGTTTGAAGAATTTCCTAAATTCGTTTGAAAAAGAAAAAAAGCAACACTTCAAATGTAACATTTTTGGGCCGCATCCTCGTCATGCAATTCTAAACATGTACAGTAGTCAATGGAATGAGACTCAAATGATACATCATAGCAGTCAGATCTCTTAGGGCTAACTTTACATAGGGCTAACTTTACTTTACATGTCAGGGAAATTCACATCAATCTATGTGTTTGGCAAACTGCTTTTACATGAAGAAAAAAAAATACGCACTGAGATTACTTCAAATGGCGGCACTATTTCTGAAATGTGACGATAAGAGCTTCTCTTTGGGGTACTCACCGGTATTGTTCCAAGGCTCTACACAGGATTGCATGTACAGCAGCTTTTCTTGTATTTCAGCATAAAGAAATGGATCAATACCTTAAATGGAGTGTCCCTTAGAGACTTTGGTGGTTTGAAGAATTGCCTAAATTCGTTTGAAAAAGAAAAAAAGCAACACTTCAAATGTAACATTTTTGGGCCGCATCCTCGTCATGCAATTCTAAACATGTACAGTAGTCAATGGAATGAGACTCAAATGATACATCATAGCAGTCAGATCTCTTAGGGCTAACTTTACATAGGGCTAACTTTACTTTACATGTCAGGGAAATTCACATCAATCTATGTGTTTGGCAAACTGCTTTACATGAAGAAAAAAAAATACGCACTGAGATTACTTCAAATGGCGGCACTATTTCTGAAATGTGACGATAAGAGCTTCTCTTTGGGGTACTCACCGGTATTGTTCCAAGGCTCTACACAGGACTGCATGTACAGCAGCTTTTCTTGTATTTCAGCATAAAGAAATGGATCAATACCTTAAATGGAGTGTCCCTTAGAGACTTTGGTGGTTTGAAGAATTGCCTAAATTCGTTTGAAAAAGAAAAAAGCAACACTTCAAATGTAACATTTTGGGCCGCATCCTCGTCATGCAATTCTAAACATGTACAGTAGTCAATGGAATGAGACTCAAATGATAAATCATAGCAATCAGATCTCTTAGGGCTAACTTTACTTTACATGTCTGGGAAATTCACATTAATCTATGTGTTTGGCAAACTGCTTTACATGAAGAAAAAAAATACGCACTGAGATTACTTCAAATGGCGGCACTATTTCTGAAATGTGACGATAAGAGCTTCTCTTTGGGGTACTCACCTCTATTGTTCCAAGGCTCTACACAGGACTGCATGTACAGCAGCTTTTCTTGTATTTCAGCATAAAGAAATGGATCAATACCTTAAATGGAGTGTCCCTTAGAGACTTTGGTGGTTTGAAGAATTGCCTAAATTCGTTTGAAAAAGAAAAAAAGCAACACTTCAAATGTAACATTTTTGGGCCGCATCCTCGTCATGCAATTCTAAACATGTACAGTAGTCAATGGAATGAGACTCAAATGATACATCATAGCAGTCAGATCTCTTAGGGCTAACTTTACATAGGGCTAACTTTACTTTACATGTCAGGGAAATTCACATCAATCTATGTGTTTGGCAAACTGCTTTACATGAAGAAAAAAATACGCACTGAGATTACTTCAAATGGCGGCACTATTTCTGAAATGTGACGATAAGAGCTTCTCTTTGGGGTACTCACCGGTATTGTTCCAAGGCTCTACACAGGACTGCATGTACAGCAGCTTTTCTTGTATTTCAGCATAAAGAAATGGATCAATACCTTAAATGGAGTGTCCCTTAGAGACTTTGGTGGTTTGAAGAATTGCCTAAATTCGTTTGAAAAAGAAAAAAAGCAACACTTCAAATGTAACATTTTTGGGCCGCATCCTCGTCATGCAATTCTAAACATGTACAGTAGTCAATGGAATGAGACTCAAATGATAAATCATAGCAATCAGATCTCTTAGGGCTAACTTTACTTTACATGTCTGGGAAATTCACATTAATCTATGTGTTTGGCAAACTGCTTTACATGAAGAAAAAAAAATACGCACTGAGATTACTTCAAATGGCGGCACTATTTCTGAAATGTGACGATAAGAGCTTCTCTTTGGGGTACTCACCTGTATTGTTCCAAGGCTCTACACAGGACTGCATGTACAGCAGCTTTTCTTGTATTTCAGCATAAAGAAATGGATCAATACCTTAAATGGAGTGTCCCTTAGAGACTTTGGTGGTTTGAAGAATTGCCTAAATTCGTTTGAAAAAGAAAAAAAGCAACACTTCAAATGTAACATTTTTGGGCCGCATCCTCGTCATGCAATTCTAAACATGTACAGTAGTCAATGGAATGAGACTCAAATGATAAATCATAGCAATCAGATCTCTTAGGGCTAACTTTACTTTACATGTCTGGGAAATTCACATTAATCTATGTGTTTGGCAAACTGCTTTACATGAAGAAAAAAAATACGCACTGAGATTACTTCAAATGGCGGCACTATTTCTGAAATGTGACGATAAGAGCTTCTCTTTGGGGTACTCACCTCTATTGTTCCAAGGCTCTACACAGGACTGCATGTACAGCAGCTTTTCTTGTATTTCAGCATAAAGAAATGGATCAATACCTTAAATGGAGTGTCCCTTAGAGACTTTGGTGGTTTGAAGAATTGCCTAAATTCGTTTGAAAAAGAAAAAAAGCAACACTTCAAATGTAACATTTTTGGGCCGCATCCTCGTCATGCAATTCTAAACATGTACAGTAGTCAATGGAATGAGACTCAAATGATAAATCATAGCAATCAGATCTCTTAGGG